>JAJGOT010000564.1:370000-528369 GCA_022457155.1 Cladopsammia gracilis | reverse complement strand
TTCGCACACGCTAGCAACGAACACATTTTCACTACTGATGAAGGCAGCATTGCCAAAACGTCTAGTTTCATTTTTAACACTTTTTACAGCGTTAAACTTAACACTTTTTCAATTAACTACAATTAACGCTGCGCAGGATACATGATTTATTTATCGAGTAATTTCAAGCGCGAGGACGATTTAAAATTAAGACCACGATTACCCCTGAACTGTATGGCAAGAAGCATTTATTACAACTTGAATGTGAGATATAAAAGTCCATGTGGACTTTTTTCTACTCAAAAGGTCAGGGATACTTTCTACACCTGATTGACGCGCGCGCAACGTAGGTGTCCATAATTACACCTATCCAATTACAAAATTTTTTAATTTGACATCCGCATGACCGCATGACCGCACGCCAATTACGTAAGAATAGGCGCACGGAAAACCAATCACCATCAAGAATTTTGTTATCAACCTGCATTACGTACAGTTTTACTTTAAACGCGATAGATCGTTCGGAAATAGTATTTTCCTTCAATAGCAGGGAGCAACTTTCTACAAGAGAAAATGTCACTTGATAAAAAGAAGAACGTGATTCAAAACGTGAAAGAGTTCAAGGCGCGATTGACTGACTAGCATCCCATCCAGGAGGAACTAGCAAAACTCCAGTTGCTCCATGCTACAGAAACCGGGTTAAGTCCCGACAGTGGGTCTCCTGTGGTTCGTGTGCGAATCTACCTTTTGACTTTCATTGTACTTGACTGTTCCGAATAAACGCCCCCCCCTTCTATCTGACGCCCGGGGCGTTTATTTCTTTTGAGAAGCGTTAATTTAAGAGGAGCGTTTAAATTCGAGTAAATAAGAGGATATGTCACCAATATTCAGTATTTTTCATCAACATTTTTTTCATCATTTTATTTCAATAATTTAAATTTAACAAATTAGAGAAATATACAACCTGCATATAGCAAAGCTAATCAAGGCAGGTTGTATAATTTACAATCAAATTTAGCAAACACAAATTATTAGTAAAATCAGGTAAATAATAATAAATAAATAAATAATTAAAAATAATAATAATAATAATAATAAATAAATAATATAAATAAATAAATAAATAAGTAAAATAAATAAATAAAATAAATAAATAGGTATACACACACATTCACAGATAGCTAGCATTTACATGAGTAGTGCAAGAACCTATAATAACACATAGAAGATAAGGAAGTAATAATAATAGCTAGAGTCTGATTAATGATAATTGGTAATTTTCAACATTAACAGGGCTTCAAGCGGCCTCCTGCCAAATTATAGGGCTAAATATAGGGTCTTTTTTTCAAAAATATAGGGAGAATATAGGGAATAGGAAAAAAATATAGGAACAATACAGGGATTTTTTTGAAGCATTTACAAGTGATATACAGCAAAAAATTAACATTTTTATTAAAACAAATACAATGGCCTTCTCCATGCCCCTCATAGCCATTCCTAACCATCACACTTAAAGTACAAGATATTTAACACAAAGTTGGAAACAAACTCAAATTTAACATTCTTGACATTCAGTCCAAACAACAGCAATCAGTGGAAAATCATGTCCTCAACATTCAATGAGTGTCATTTTACTGTTCTTGACAGATAAATGTTTTGAATAGCATTCCAGTCTCTTCTCCTATTTGAACACTGTTTGGTTTGTTCCACTGCATGTTCCACCTTCTTCTTAGCAACTTCAAGCAGCCCTTGAGCTATAGCAGCCTTGTTGAAGTTGTTGTTCATAACCAATCACAATAAAACACAAGAAATTCAACACAAAGTTGGAAACAAACTCAAATTTAACATTTAGATTCTTGACATTCAGTCTAAAAAAAACGGCAATAAGTGCACATCGTCCTCAACATTCAGTGAGTGTCCTTTCGCTTCTTGGCAGATAAAATGTTTGGAATAGCCTTCCAGGAGTCTCTTCTTGTTTTTGTCTAGTTCATTTCTCGTATTTGAACACTGTTGGGTTTGCTCCATTGCATGTTCCATCATCTTCTTAGCAACTTCAAGTAGCCCTTGAGCTAGCTATACCAGCCTTGTTGGAAGCCTTTTTGTTCTTAATTGCCTGTGAAAGCAGTTCATTTGCTTCTTTATAGAGTGTTTTAGCCGTTTGCAGCTCACTGTCCTTCTGGTCTTCCGACTTCATCAGTTCTTTTTCTCTCTCAGACAAGTTCAGTCTGCTTCATTCCAACTTGCTTCCCTTTCTCTCTCTTTCTCAGCATCCCTCGGCCTTTCCTTCTCTACATCTTAAATGCTCGTTTTTTTTTTGCGAGATCTTCTTTGTCATCAGTGAGCCTTTTTGAAGAAGTCCTTTGGTGATGTGAACATTCTGTGGCTCTCCGCACGTCTTCACATGATCTTTGACAGAACACAGACCATTTATTGTCAAGTATCCAAGAGAAGCCCTGTCTGGAGTTACTGTCTTCTTGTTTGCAGAAAGACTTTGTTCTACATCTGCAATGCCATGAGCTATAGAGAGAAGGCTTTTGAAGATTTTCTGAAGAACAGGATACTTAAATTCACCCTGCTGAGATTTCTTTTGGAAGACATCTACCCAGTAATGGTCAACCCTATGCATGCTACCGTCTGCATCAACCTCCCCTGCCTTGTGCACCTTCCACTCATCTGTAACCAAAGCAACTTCCTCTTCTGATATTGTTGGCATCATGACTGCTAGTATACGAAAAGCTTGCGTGCCATGCTCACTATCTATGAGAAGTGGATGTAGGAAAGAGACATCTCTTAAAAGCTTGTTGTCTTTTGGTAGATGGCCAATAAGATACTTTGTGACTTTGTGGTGCCCACATAGAACTGTTTCATACCACGAAGAGCTTTCTTCTGTTGGTCACTAGACAGCTTAGACAGGGCAGAGCAAGTTTTCTCTCCCACTTCCATCTGAGAAATGGACAGTTGGTTGTCTGGCTTGGAATAGTCTACTGTCAGCAGGCACTTCCCTCTTTGTTTTTCAGGGCTTGGCTATTGAGGAAGCGACCCGTAAGGGACTTCAGAAGCTCACACATTGTATCACACAGTAAGTGAATCAGTGGCCCTTCACTCTGGAAGAAATATAGAAACTTCTTAAAAATTGGTTCCACAGATAGTAGAAAAGCCAGTTGAGCTGGGAAGGACTTCTTTTGTAACTTTCTACAGATATGATTGTACTGCTCATTCTTCTCCAAGGTCTTGAAAGTCTTCTCCTGTGTTTGGAGAATTGCTTGGACAATTGCGAGAATTTGGAGAATTGCTTGGGCAATTCTTCAGAGGAGTATTTCTTGATTGCTTCTCAGTTCTTGACAATTCTGTCTTATGCTGGAATAAGAGTAAGCCACCTGCATTGTACATGCCGGATGAATAGGTCATCATCAAGCCCCAGATTTTTCAATACGTGGATGTAATGTTCTCTGCGAGGTGAGCTCTTCAACCAATAGAAAAGATCTATGGCTAGTTTCTCAGATGCCTCTCCATATGCATTAATGCATGCATGGAAAGCATTATGCACAACATTAATGTTGCAAAAGATGAATGGCAAAAGACCTGCAGGGAGTCCTTCATCTAAGAGTACGTTATTGACTGTACTCCATGTGGTTTTGTTTTTTTTTTTATTATTTAGCAAATTTTATTTAATTTTTCATCAAGTTACATTCACAATTACAAACTAACTACATACATACAAACGAACGGAAAGACAATACAGTCACACACACACACACACACACACACACACACACACACAGGCTTGTACAACTATAAATTATCTTAATTACATGTATTTTACCACTAAGAGAAAAAAAAATTAAATTAACACCTGAGTTAACTTTTCCCATTTTTTAAAATGTTGGAATAGTTTACCTTTCTTCTCTGCAATATAAAGCTCAATATTATAAACACGCCTTGTCCTAGCAATAAAACCTCGCAATGAAGGCATACCATTCTGGTACTTTCTAGAGTAAATATAATATTTACCTAACATTAATATATGGTTTATCAATATAAAATCTTCACTAATGTCAAATTTTCCAAAGATCAAATCGGTTTCATTCAAAGTTTCAATGTTGATTCCATTGTCTCGTAGCCAGGACAGGACGTGTTTCCAAAACTCAGAAGATTTGTTGCAGGAAAAGAGTAAATGCTCGATGGATTCCACTTCTTCATGACAGAAAGCACAGCTTGGTGAATCGACTATACCACAGCGAAAAAGTTTTTCATTTGTAAAGACAATACAATTTAAGACCTTATACTGAAATTCTCTGATTTTAGATTCTACGGTAGTAATAAATGCTAACGAATAGACCTTTTCCCAGTCTATAGATGTGTTTGGGTACTTGGACATTAATTTCTGTTTAGCAGTGGGTGGGATTTGTTTTTTCTCCAGAAACAACTTGTAGATTTGTTTTGAGGAAACATCAAGAATTGGAACCGGATTTTCCTTTATCATAATTGATGGAGTATTCGGGATCGGATCGATTACTGAATGGATAGTAGAATTTTTAATAACAGAACGCCATTTAGGTGGGATCGAATTAACAATACTCATAACATAGAATCTTTGTTCGGGGGTTAAAAACAAAAGCCTAGGGTTAGAAGCAAGAGGATTGGACGAAATCAATTCCCCTACTTTTAAAACGCTCAGGTCGACGATGTCTCTCCTGTAAATAGACTTTTTGTCAATGCAGATAAACCTATTGTTCCAAATAATCTCGTTAATAATATCATGAGACGAACTTGGTTCTTTAGCGTGTAACTCTGACCATGCATCGAAACATTGCTTGTAATAAATTGGCAAGTTAACTTTTAATTTAGAGGTATCAAAATTGCAAAAAAAACAAAACTCCCACCAACTGGTGAAAGGCGCATGTCAAGGATTGTCTTCCAAGGACTCTGGTAATCTTCCATAAGTTTCTTTAAGCATATTACTCTTTTTGTTCGAATCATACAGTCAATATCAAGCATGTTTAAGCCACCATTCTCAATTTCTGACGTAAATGCATTTCGCTTTACCTTATCTTTTCCGTTCCAAATAAAGTTATAGCAGATTGAGTTAGCTTCTTTAATTAACTCTGAAGAGATTGGAATTACAGATGCTCTAAACATAAGCTTAGGGATGGCAAACGTTTTAACTATTTGTATTCTCCCCAAGAGAGAAAGACCTCGCCATTTCCATAAATTGATCGTTTTTTTAATCGATTTTAAGGTTTGTCTAAAGTTTAATTCATCTCTTTGGTTCCCATCATAGCCAAAATAAACTCCTAAAATCTTGATGATCTGACATAAGTTTGGCGTCATAGAAAGGTCTTCTTGAAGAGTGTTGCCACCAAGGGCTAAGATTTCCGTTTTTTCCTGATTTACTCGTAAGCCAGAGCATTCTCCAAAAACGTCAAGAGTACACAAAAGGTTTGCATAGGATAGTTTATCTTTCAAAAAACAAGTCATATCGTCTGCGAAGAGAGAAAGCTTCACCACATCCTGTCCAATTTTAACCCCTTGAATATTATCATCATTTCTAATCTTTATAGCTAAAACCTCAAGTGCTATTATGAACAGGTAAGGGGAAAGAGGGTCGCCCTGCCTCACTCCTCTACCTAATACAAAGGAACCTGTTGCAAAACCATTGTTCATTACAGAGCTGGATGCATTCTTATACAAAACCCGTATCCATTGGATAAAAGAGGGACCAAAATTAAACTTATGCAATGTTCTTATTAAGTAATTAAAATTCAGAGTATCAAACGCTTTTTCAAAATCAATAGCCACTAAAAAACCTGGTAACTCTTTATACTTTGTATAATCAATCACATCATCAATGGTTCTGATCGCATCGAAAATAGTTCTGCCCTTAACAAAGGCATTCTGATTAAAATGGATTATATCAGGGAGCACCTTTTCCAGACGCTTTGCCAAAGTTTTTGACGCTATTTTCGCATCCACATTTATGAGAGATATAGGCCGCCAGTTCTTTATCATTCTTTTATCTTTTCCTTTCTTTTCAATTAACGTTATAATAGCCTGCTTTTGGGAATTTGATAATTCACCATAGTCAAACGCATAATTAAGACTATCCACCAACAATCGTCCCAACAAAGGCCAAAAGGCAAGGTAAAATTCGATAGTTAGGCCATCATTTCCAGGCGATTTATTTTTTTGAAAAGTCTGAAGCACACTATAGCATTCACCATATCCTAACTTGCCTTCACAAACATCTCTCAAGTCCTCCGTTAAATTGGGAATTTTAGTAGAGTCATTAAAAAACGAAGATACAGTAACCGAATCCGCGCAATTTCCAGCATCATAAAGATTAGAATAAAAAGATTCCAACTCATTCAAGACTTTCTTCGGATCATGAATCAGCTTTCCCTCATTGGTAAAAATTTTCCGTACACAACTTTTCATCTTGTTAGATTTTTCTAAGTTCAAAAAATATTTATTATTTTTCTCACCCAATTCATACCAGGTTGCGCGGGAACGGATGATAGCACCTTGTGTGATATAATCATACAATTCATCATACTCTGCTTGGAGACATTCAAGCTCTTCAAGATTTTCTTTTGAAGGATCAGTGTCACATTTAAAAGTGGAGTCTTTTAGATTTTCTTCGAGTTTATTTAGCTTAGCTCTTCTGTTCCGGGCCTTAGCCTTGCTGTAGGCTATTGTTAGCTGTCTTATTTTATATTTTATCAAATCCCACAAAACTCGTTTATCTTGAACTTCTTTAAATTCGTCTAACCAATTTCCGTATTCCTTCTTTAGGAGATCACAATAATCTGAATCATTCACTAAATTTGAATTAAATTTCCAATAATTTGGTCCTCTCTCATTATCCTCCAACCCGTTTATTGATAAAGTTATTGCAGAATGATCAGATTTTATTGATGTAATAATATCTACAGAGTCAACGTCATCTTGTAAACTATCGCTGATTAGCCAATAATCCAAACGTCTTTGTATAACTGGAGTTTTCTGACGCCAAGTAAAACGTGTTTCTTCGGGATTGCGAATACGCCAAATATCTATTAGATCATGTTCAACACAAATATCTTCTACAATTTTTGCAGAATCCTTCTTTTTTTTGGTGCCTCCTTGGCCGTCTAGATCCTGATTAAGTATGACATTAAAATCTCCTCCAAAAATAATGGGGTAATCGAGCTCTGTTCTCAATACTTTCACTTCTTCTAGAATGTTTTTAAAAAAAACACATTGTTCATTATTTTTGTTTGGGGCATAAATATTCAAAAGAATATACGGTGAGTCCTGAATAAGAGCTACCAACAAAATGTAACGACCTTCTGGATCCGCTTTTACCTTTTTAAACTTAAAGTCTAAATGATCTCTCACCAATATCAAAACTCCCCTGCTGTGATTACTACCGTGCGAGAAAAACATCTCGCCTTTCCATTGTTTTCTCCAAATATCTTCCACCTCACGAGTACTATACGTTTCTTGTAAAAAGCAGATATCGGCACGAGATTTATCAAGCCAATTTAGAACGGCTTTCCGTTTATCAAAAGTACGAATCCCGCGAGCATTTAATGACAATAGTTTAAAATCGACGTTATTTCGCACCATATAACAGAAATAGAAAGAAGGATAGTCACATGGGAAAAGTACAAACACCGTATCGACAATGATCTAAGGTGTGTAAATAAGAAATAACATGCAAATGACCTAAAATACTGGAATAGCCGTGAGCATAACACAAAACAGAGAAAATCAAAACACGACAGAAAAATATGATAAAATAACAATTTACACCAAAACATGAAATTTAAAAGGGCAGCAAGATATCAATCTTAAATGCTGCCCTTGAGAATGGAAACGTAATAGCTGAGATCGGTATTACAGCCACCAAAGGGCTCCGCTACATATTTACATCAAATACAAGAGAAACAGAAATTTGCAGCGTTGCCAAGAGTCTCAAAGTGTTTTCATAATTTTCCTTTTACATTTTACATGGGAATAAATTTACCATTAATGAAAAGTTTATCCGGCTCAGATTTACTAAAGGATACTCTTTGTTGCTTTTGCTTGGCCTCTTTCAGCTTTGGCATTTGCTTACGCCTTCTTTCAATGATTTCCTGCGGGAAATCCTGTAGCACCATAAACTCCGTCTCCTTCAGATTAAAACCTGCACGTAAAACCTTCTCGCGATCCTGGAAACGCAAAAAACGAGCCAAAATTGGCTTTGGTTTTCCACCAACTGACTTGCCAATTCGATGAACCCGCTGGATTTCAATGCTATCGCGCGGATTTTCCAGACCTAGGACCTCTTCCATAAAGCCGTAGAGAACATCTCTTGTGTCGACAGCCGTCTCTCCAGCCTCTGTCACACGAACCTCCTTCTCCGCTACGCCAAAGAATTTCAAGTTCTCTCTTCGACTATAAGATTCTAAGTAGAGCTGCTTTGTGTGTAATTCCTCAAACTCCTTCTTCCTCTCTTCGATTTTTCTGTTGAACTCCTCTACTTCGTCATTTAGGGCAGATAATCCTTTATCCATTACTTTTATTTGTCCATCCATAACACGTGCTTCGGCTTGCAGAGTTCCTACCGCCGATTCCACCTTCGCCAATCTTTTCGAAACATCGTTTAAAGTCTCCTCAATAGTGTCTAATTTTTTTAGCTTAATTAGGATTTCGTCTAGTTTGCTTCCTAAGTCATTGGCCATACTCAGGACCTCGGCGTTTTCTTCGTTCAAAATGTCGGCGTCTTTCAAACTTTCACACTCTTCAATATGTTCTACCGAACTCTTGGGACGTTTATCTGTCGGCGAGCTTGATTCAGATGAGCTAGAACTACTTCTTGCTGAAATTGTCCGCTTTAGAGATGTTAAAATTTCTTCCATAGGCAAAAACTATATAAAATTTCTTTAAATAAGCGCGGAGCTCTCAAAGATGCGACTACTCGCTACTCATCGCTACTCATCGCTCCCATTTGGTCCATATGATGCCAAACTTACTAAGCCTGAGAGAGGCAGCTGGTAGCCCCTATTCCTGAAGTATGTTGACAATTTTCTTTGCAACATCATAATGGCATGCCCAAGGATTGGTGTCTGCAAGAATCTTATACTGATCTCATTTTTCTTTTCAAGCAGTTCATTGGTGACAAATATTGGTATATTAAATAGCAGCTACACATACTGAACTTACTAGTTAACTCTTTGATTGACCCAGGAAATTCACTGCCTTTGTTACATCCACCAGTACAAAGTTCATGAGCTTAGCAATAATTTTTTTCCTTTTTTATTCTAAATAAAATTATAGGGATTATAGGACATTTTTTAACTATATAGGGAGATATAGGGAAATTGAAAAAATATAGGAAATATAGGAAATATAGGGACACTTGAAGCCCTGCATTAACGTAGAGACCTCAACATAATCATCCTCATTACCAAGTACCGCAAGTAAAAATTGGTGAATTTTATTTTTGAAAGGTTTTTTCGTAAGCTTACGCAGGTTAGGCTTCAGGCAATTCCACAACTTAGCTCCGAAAATGGAAAACGTATCACATTGAAAAGCCAAAACGTCAACTGCATAAGTGGGTTTAAATTCCTAAATGACTTGAGCTGAGCTTCTATGAACGGTTTATTCTGCTCTCCATATCTAGAGAATGGGCCTCTGCTACCAGGGTAATGCAGTCGCTGCGAAGCGCGGAAAACAGGCAACCGGACTTGTAGGGGCATAACATTTGGACGTGTGTTTAATTAAACCATTTTTAGTGGTACTTTAAAAAGCCAAAACCGAGAGATATTTATATCAGTGGGTAGAAACTTGAACTACAAAATAATGGTCCAGTTTTGTTTAAAATTATTCTACCATCCAATTTCAAGTTGATTGGTTTATTCTCTTTTCGATAATTTACTTGATATCTTCCTCCTCTTGTCCAGTTTTGTTTAAAATTATTCTGCTAGTGCTCTGAGAGTAAAAATAACTGTCTTGGGCTGCAGATGGCCAGAATGGAGATGGATTGCATCTTGAAAAAAATTATCGCTTCTGTCTTAAGGCCCGTTTACACATGCGATTTTTGTCGTGCTCTCGATCCAATGAAATTTTTGTCGCAAGTGTAAAGTAGCGGCGATTTCCTGTGCGATTAGGGTGCGACATTTGCTGTGATTTCCCCAAAACCCGCATCGCTAAGTTGCATCAGGTTTCGAACATGTTCGAAAACTCTGCGACATCGCGCGACAAATCGCTCGCAAATCGCACTGAACTCGCCGCTAGTTTACACGCACGATTTGAAAATGCAACTTGTGCGCGACAAAAATTGAACAAAAAATCGTCTGTGTCAGTAAACGGGCCTTTAGAAAACTTGCTAAAACTCTGATTATGTTTATTTTCTCCTCGAAAATTCACTTGATATCTTCCTCTTTGTGTTCTGTGTAAGCATTTCGTGTACGACAAAGGTACTTAAATCACCATGACATAGCACATTTCAAAATCAACTGTAATCAATCTTACACTGAGCGTGCACCTAGAATTATTTGGAGACTGTTCAAGATATTCACATTACATATTTTAGCTAAACGCACTCGTGTGATATTTGGCACGGACTGCTGCCTTCCAAACAAAATACTGTATCGTTTCGTTCACTGAGTATGCATCTGATATAATTTGGAGACTGTTCAAGATATTTACATTACATATTTTAGCTAAATTCACTCGTGTGATATAATCATGACACGGACTGCTGCCTTCAAAACAAAATACTGTATCGTTTCAGTGGCATAAAATCGAAAATCTCTGACGGTGACTTTTGGATTTTCAAAGTGTTACATCGGAACACGTATAAACGGGGTGCCTGTAATTAAGTGTGTTCACATGGATGACGTAACTTATTTTATTGTTTTAAAAGGAAAATACAGTTTATTACACATGTAGGTTCTGATTTTTTTTTTGTCTGACGTAAGGCATTTAACTAAATTTTCAGTGCTTAGTGAAATTCTCCGTATTAATGAGCTTATTGTTGCGCGAGATTGTTTCAGTCGGAAAATCAGATACCACGCAGCTCCTAACAACCTCTCATTTCATTGGATCTCTATTGTTTTCAGGGCTAGGGTCTATTGTTGTGTTGTTTGTTCTATTGTTTTCTCAGCAAATCAGAGAAGACCTTGTAAGAACTGCGTACTGCGTGAGCAAACGATGCTCGTCGATATATATTTTACCTAGTGCAAAATCATTTTGGCTCACAACAAAATCACTTTCACTCCGTACGTCAAAGTCATTTTGAATCGCAACAACATCGCTTTGTCGGGGTTTGCTTTAAAGTAAGAAAAGCAGGAATCTGGAATAAAGGACTTCGCGCTTCTTGGGGGATCATGGGTAACTGGGAGAAACATGCCACTAAATACGGTGTTTGTATGGGAATCCAGTGTGAAATTATTTCGGTAAAATTTACATTTTCTAATATTTGTGAATAGGGATCTTACGATACTTGGAAAAACTTTACTCATCAAATTTGAGGGAAGAAGCTGTGTTAGAAAACGTGCAATTATTTTTTTTTTGTTTCCTACATCGTGGCTGTATTAAATTTTTCCGTGGACTTTATTGAGAAACTTTGTATAGAAAACAAAAAAAATAGTTGCATGCTTTCTAACATAGCTACAGTCCACAAATTTGATGAGAAGCGTCTTCTTCCTAATATAGTGACTTTTCAATTCACAAATATTAGAAAATCCACTACACGGGCCACAAGCTCATCACAAGAAGTTTTAGACAAGTTAATTTCACTGTTTGGTGTGATATCAGTCGCCATACGAAATTATCGCGAATTGGAAAATTGCCTGAAACTTTCTTCTGGTACTTTACAATAAACAATGATTTTTGTGGAGGAAAATCCAAAAATTTGCAGCAAAAAAATGTCCTTTTAACAGGTACAAGTATGCTTTTATGTACTTCTCTTTTTCTTTCTCTTTTTTGAGTAGTCATTCCTCCGTTTATGCAAACTCGATATTGCCGCGAGGAAAATGATTTTGCCGTGGGCCAAAAAGACGTTTTCTGGATACGAGTAAAATGATTTTGTCATGAGCCAACACGATTTTCCCGTGCATTTGTGGGTCACCGCACGTTTCCTACAATATTCCGTTGGCAGCTTCACCCACAAAATATTCAGCTTTTATACTCAAACAATAACGTCTGTCGATGCAACATACTTCCAAGTACTTTTCTTTCTTGTTGTCTATGCACTGTACGAGGTGGTGCTAACGTCTTTAAAAGTCTATGGTTAAATCTTCGAAAGTCACTAATTAAATATTCAGGTATTCTTTCCTGGATAGATGTTTCTTCTAATTTTCAACTTTGTAAAATGAAATTTGGTAATTTTTTTCCAGGTTAACTAACACTTTCCCGACGTTATCTTTTGCAGCTTATTCAACAGCTCGATGTTTTTTAGCCTTTCTGTACGCTTTACATATTCCAGTTCCTCCGATTCCTTCTCCAGCATACCAATATACTCCAACGCTTGACGAAGAATGGCTATTTTTGAAGCCTTTTCGTTGTCTAACAATTCAGGCAAAGCCATTCTCAGATTCTGAAACCGTGTTTTCATGTTAACTCGCCGTTGCTTTTCCATATCGTTGTGAAAGCCACGCGAATTGCCTGGGTAAAATTGTCCTCGCTCGTTCCCTTCTGGTCTCGATTTACGACACTTTGATCTTGTGTTTGAGTTCGCTGAGTATTCCACATCATTTCCCTCTTGATTCGCTGTTGCCTTGGTTTTAAGCATGCCATTGTTTGCAAAACACGACAATTCTTTCGCTTCTCTGGACTTCTTCTTACATAGATTCTCTGGCGCGTTACAAATACCTACATTCGAGACCAAAGGTGGAATTTCACGATATTCTAAACCAGAATCTCCGATAGAAGTTTCGCCACCTTCACCATACTCCTGTTTCATAAAAGTAAGCTTTCCAACGGGACCGTCAAAAATGCATTGGTTTCTTTGATCATCCAGCGAAAATGGATTTAGCGAGAGATCGTTATTTACCGTCAAATTTTGGGGAAATTCGAGATGTTGTTGAGAGGATGGCGCGGTATTTAACTGAACGGGTAGGTCATACACAGTTTGAGAACTTTGCCGCGGGGGAACAGCTTTCGCACTGTTAGTATTTTGGTCCGTTATGATGTTTATCGCCTCGGGGCAAGAGCCGCTTGCTAAACGATTTTCAAATTTAAGCTTATTTCCTATAACCATGGTCGAAAGAGGTAAAATTCGTTGTTGTGGAGCACTGTCCGAGAAGCGGTTTTGTTCCTCTGTAGAATCAAAGGGAGGATTTTTTCCTCTCGATGAAATCCATGTATCAGAAAAGTCCTGCTGCTTCCATGTTTCAGAAGTTAGATCCAATTTATCGTTAAATTGTGGTTCGTTTCCTCCAGGACATGAGAAAATACTAAGGTTGGCAAAGGAATCTAAGCTGTGCCGACTGTCTTGCGAGATGGAGTTATAAGTGCCACCATCTTCGCTTGACAAGCCTTGCTTCGATTTGTCATCGGTCGAAAATTCGACCGAAGCAACTGGAAATTTAAATACTGTAGAGTCATCAACAAGCGTGCTGTATAAGCGATCTACGGGTAGCGGTGTTAACACACAAGGAAAATAAATTTCTAACTCGTCGCGTTCAGAGTTCCTTCTCTTTGGACCAGAAAAGTCGCGGTTTTCAAGCTGGTGAACGCGAGTCTCAGAGTCGACAACAAACGATGCCCTTGAAACACTAGTACTGTCAATGTCAACATGGCTTGTTTCTATCAAGTCATTGAAATCAGGAACAACTTGAGTATCGTCAAACGCGAGTGTGCGAAAGTTCCCGCCAAAAAAATTGCCATCCGTCTTGGCGTGACGAAAACTCCCGCCAAAACTCCCTTCGCCGATCGACTCTTCGTAGACATTTCCGGCGTTTGCTTCGAGCGAATTACGACTGTACGATAAACACGAAGCGCTTTCTTGGAAAGTCCCGATGATAGTTTTTTCTTTTAAAGTATTGTTGTCGTGATGGTTAGAGAATCCAACGCTGCTCTGTTTCTGAAACTGGAGAGTTTCGCCTGACAGTAGTTCCGACGAACTCATGTTAAACAAAGTGCTGATTTGTGCTTCTGCCTTTGTACTGAAGTAGCTAAGAAATGAAACACATCGCGAAAGAATGGTGTTGTTATGAAAGTAATTTTGTGGCAAATAAGCGCGCCAGGCGATTAGCATTTGTCAAAGCGCCTTGAACTGTCAAATTAGAATGAAAACACTTGCTCCCCGCCCACGCAATCGCATAAGCAAAATGGCTCCCGACGTGGAAAGAAACAGTTAGTTCAATCACTCTACTAATTAGTTACCGCTAAACACGGTTAACTAAATATTAAAACTCTCCGCATTCTTTCATTGGCGAGAACATTGCAGAAAAATTTTCATATTCACAGCATCGCGCGTGCACGAAATAACCACTCGGCAAACGTAAAAACAAAGAGGCGAACAAATAAATTCTCCACCTGCGAATCACGTGACCGAGAGCAGCTGCCGCTGTCACGTGATATTTTGAATTGGTGAATTTCTACGAAAACATTTCGCTCTAATTGAATGGGAATATTATTGATTTTTACACAAAGCGTGTCCAATAACACTATCGATGTCATTAATGTAGACATTTTCAAAAACTACTATTACTACTAAAACTACCACGAGCAAACTGTTCGCCTTTTAAGGGTTGAATTTTTTTCTAGAATTACTCTAGATAGCCGGCTCATTCCAAAGTAATGTTCCATTGTGCCAAAACAAAAGCAACTGACATCCCCGGAGATTGTTTTATTATCCGCTTATATATCTCAACTGGGTTATTTTCTGTCGTTTAGATAGCGAACTTTAAGGTAACCGATTAATAACAGTTGTCGTTGCGCTAGCTGGTTTATTTGTTTAAGATTTAAAGGCCTGCTCAGAAATTTTGCACCGTCGGCACTTTACGATTTTCTCTTTTCATATAACATTTTTTGTTATAATCCAACATTTAAGAAAATTATACTCCCTGAAGAGATTTTCCTCATTACCTTAACCTTCCTTCAGCTGATCAGAATTTCAAGTTCACCTCAAATTAAAATCTTTAACATTGCGATATTTACTTCAACATTTCCCAATGAAACCGTTTCATTTCTCTTCAAGTTGTTATTTTCATCATTTAACGCGAGGTTTTCTAATTTGTACACCCACGCATAACCCGCTTCGCGTCTCAGCGGCGTGGCGCAATGATTCATTCGCATTGCTATACGGTGCGGTTCCGGCATGGCCGCCAAACTGAACAGAGTATCGCTTAGCTGTTTCAAACCCCTCCTTGTGGGAAGAACTTTTTACTCGTTATCTCCCGACGCGCGCCCCTAATAAAAGAGTCAAGATTTCAGCTCGCTTCTCCCGCTTGCAAGTCGCACTTCAGCCACAGGCACCCCACTAAACCGGAGCTAAACTCAGTTGCGACAGCATGAAGAAACTAAAACTATTGATAATTCCCTTGGATGTGATGCTAGGCCATTGCAAGGCTATCTCAGGATTTTCTTAGGTTTCCCTACGAGTTTACCAGTAGCTATTTATACACCTGAGAAGAGAGATAGATGGCAACGTTTCTTGTCTAAAGAAAAAAAAAACATAACGACAGAGACCAGGCTAAACTGCCGACCTTCAGATGTAACATCCGACGCGCTAATACTGAACCACGCGCGTTCACGGCTGCTAAATGATTCGACCGAAACGTCCAACGTCTGCTGCCTTAGGCAGCGACTGAAAACTAATTATAAGCCATGTTAAAAACACCCGTCGGCGTCATACGTAAATTTGTATCAGCACTTGTTTTCCTGAACATATAACTAAAGGATGTTAGTCAGTGAACTTGATATTAATTCTGCGAAAAATGGGAGAAAAAGCTCTCGGGGTTATGGGTTTCAGTTGACAAAAAAGAATCAGATTTAGTAGGAATGGACCTCCAAGAAAGTAATTTATTTTCATTAATCAGTCAAATGCATGCAAACTGACACCCACTCACTGCTGTGACGATAGATCGGTTATTAAATACTCCTAATAGTAGAAAAAAAATATTAGAGTGCAAATGTAAGAGTAAACGCAAGTCATCAAATTTGGCGCACGCAGCAACAATATCGTTTTATTCAACAGGTTGTATATTTTGTTCTAATTCAAGCTATTAGTCATACCTCCATTAAACATGGCCATCTTCCAAAATTTGTACACAAAGGAAATTATCATAAATTACTACAGGTACTTGGTGAGAGCATAACGTTGCCAAGCGAGAACACGATTAGTGTGGTATTCGTTGGTGTACTCAAGCGAAACCATGCAAGTCATCATATCACCTATGAAGAACTGTATAAATGCGGCGTTTATCATCCTTCAATTAAAAACAAAAGATACAACGACAATGACAATGACAATGACAATGACTTGTTTTTACTAAAGACGCAAGCAAAGACGCAGGCATAAGCGCTAATTTCAGTGAAAATAGGCTCGACATGAGGAAAAGAATAAGGTTTAAGAAATTTTCTTTTTTTGTGTGTGCTTGCGCTTCTGTACCGTCACGCTCATTTTCGGTCAACACTCGCTTTCATATCTCAAACTGACTTTTCTCTTTCACTTAAAATCACATGAAGTAAAACTTGTTACACACTTTAAAAAGATCAGAATGGTGTAAGCCCAGAACGCGAGTAGTCTACTCTATAATTAATATTCATATCTACTTCACCACCGAAGGCTACCCTTGCCGGGAGCTGTAATTTTTTTAACACACATGTATCTAGAAAGTTAACCATAACAATAAATGAAAGCAAAACGCTTTCATGCATATCAGTGCTTATCCCTTAACAACGTAGATCAGTGCTAAACCCCAAAGCGCTATTCTTTGCTTAACCGGAGCTCTATTCTCTCAGTTCTCTGCCTTATAAATGGGGTTCTGTTCTCGTGCACATCAGTTATATAACGATAAAGAATACTACATTGTGTAAACCTCACAAGGGGTCCAACGTCAATTTGAGAGATGGAAACTTGGGTTAACCCTCACTTTCACTCGGTGCGAGTGTTTTATGCTCACGCTTTCATTTCATACTTCTGCTGATTTATGCTTACATTTCATGACTTGTAATCCACTTCCATCGTTGTAATACTGCACTCAATGCCCAAACTTCTTGTTCTGTTTTGCTCTGTAGAATCTTTCGATCCAATTAAGTTAAATATTTGGTGGCATTTGGCAATAAAACATAGAAATTTGATAAGCGAAATGTCGATATTTCAGTCGGCGGGACACCGTCATTTCAACAGCTAAAGTTCTTTTACCCAGCGTCATATAGATTGCTATAATCACGATTTGGTGTCCGTGATAAATAGAGTACGTGATAGTCAGAGTTATTTTCGGTGATGTCTTATTCGCTGTCCGTAACACTAACAGATGTACGTCATGTTGAGGTGTCCGCACGGCATATGATGATTGTACTAATAATATATGTAATATAGGATTTAAAAAAATATTGGAAATATGTTATCTTTATATTAAAAAGAAGATGCCAATAACAGTAACAACTACGTAGAGATTTTTTTCCCGTCAGCAGTATACATATTTTAGTTATTTTCTTTTTTTATCTTTTATTTATTTATTGGCGTTTAAGAGGGTTTTGATACGAAAGCTTGAAGGCAACCATTACTGATTATCGGACTGATATAGAATGTTAAAAACAAACCAAAACAAAAACGCATTGCCCTTGAGACATTGAAATGATTACGACCCTCGTAAGATATCAAAATATCGGGTTCGGCTGACTGCAGAAATGAGCTGAAATCCCCTCTGTTTACTTTGAGCATGGAATTTTAGATAGTCCACATCAGAAAATTCACCTATTTTTTCTCTGGTCATGGCGTTTAATATTCATCGTGCAGTCTTAAATATCCCGCTGTGGTAGTCAATAACATGCATACAGAGTTTTGGTTTAAGGCTAGCCAGATGCCAGACACAACATCCGGTTTGCTGTAGCATACATAACAACCGCTTTTGTGGCGCGCAAGCTCGAAGGGCGAGCAACGAAAGAGCGCGGAGCGCGAGTCATGCGAGGGGGGGGGGGGGGGGGGGGGGTGACTCCCGCTCCGCGCTCGCACGTTGCTCGCAAAGCGCCTGTTTCGCAGGTAAGTTTGTCGTTAATGCTAGGTCCGCCGTTATTAGCATCAAAATAAATAATCTGAACGAGAAGAAAAGGACAATCAAAAATGAAAAAAAAAAAAAGAACGTGGGTAACAAATATTCCGCCGGTAGACAGCAAGAGAAAGTGATTCGGAGTCTATAAATTTTAAAATTTTGCAGGATACCATTCCCATTATCCCTCAAGAAGCTCGCAACTTCAGCGTGAAAATTCCGCTTGCAACACTATACCAGGATCCGGTCATTATCATTGCTAACAAAAACCCTGTGCAAGCGCCCGGCTATTACACTTTAGAATTTTCTCCACAGCGTCGAAAGTTAGACCAGAGAGGCAGGCGTATTGGGGGGCGAACGAGCGCCGAGTTTAACCGCGGACGTCTGAGGGCAGAGGCGAGTCAAATGACACGACAAAGGGTGTGGGAGTCAGGCTGGAAGGCGAAGGAGGCGAAGGGGGAGAGGAAAGACCCACCCCTTTCACTTCACCCCCACCCCCGACATTTTGCAAAACCTAAATGACGACCAAACACTAAATTCAGCACACGCCCGCCAAAAAAATAAGGCAAGAAAAACAAAAACGCCTCGCAAACCACCATAAACTGAATCGTGCTAACACGAATACACGCCTAGTAAAATTCTGGAGTAAATACATTCTGATGTAAATACATCTGTAAAAAGTTTTAAATTTAGAACATCAAGATACTCAAAAGTTAACACCATATTTATAAGCAGTAACACAAGTCAGCACTGCTCAATAACTGATTTTAAATTGTCAGAGCAAAGATTTAGAACTGACTGCATGACCCAATGACAGCCAACTTTGTGAATAAAAGCAATCATTTTGACTTGGTATGTTTCCTTGCCTTCTCCCTCGTTGTGTATTAATTTTGTTTGTTTAATTTGTAATTTTTCAGGCAAAGCTGAATGTAAACTTTTCTAACAACTTTTCTGGGCTCATACAGTCCAGAGGGAAAGGTACGAACGGGACTCAGGTCCCATGCGAGGTGCCATCCCTTCCAATCCCACAACCCGCAAGGTTGACCACGTCCCCTACTCTTTTTCGAACAGTGATGTGGGATCTTTAACGTCCCACAAGAACAGATCAGAGAGTGCTGTGAGACGGGACCTACAGTTTTTTCGTCCTTATCCGAGAAGACTAGAATGTCATACCATTTGCTGAAGTCATTACAAAGGCGGCACATTCTCCTCAGTTATTTTAAGACCCTGAGTGTTGGTCCGGTCGAGGTTTGAACCAACAACCTCCCGCTCAGCAGGCCGGAGCTCTACCACTGAGCTAGCCATTACATGTACATAAAGGTCATTTCATTGATGTAAAAAAAAACTCACCCTCTTCCATGCTTGTACACTGTACCACAATTCCTGATGTTCTATAGTCAATCGTCACCTCATATTTGCCACTTGTCGCCACACTGGAGAAAGTTTTGAACACAAGGTTACAGTTGTCGCTCATGACCAGCACTTAACCTCAGATCTCTGTAACACACATGTATAAACAAACCAGCTGACAAACTAGGACTATTACCTCACTTGGATGACAGCTAGAAAATAAATATTCACAGACTATACCTGTCAGCAACTTTCTCCTTCTAAAGGAATAAGAAGCTTGTAGATTGTAGGGAAAAATTGGGAACCTATAGCTAAAATTTGCTGTTACTGTTTGGAGGAAATGTGTACACGACTTCCTAAAAATCGTAGTTTCTCTTTCTGCTTGCTAACTTATTATTGTTTATAAGGCCTGGTTCACACATGCGACGCAAATGCAAATGCAAATGCAAGCGCAAACGCAAGCGAACAAGTGCTTTTCACCTTGCGTTTGCGCTTGCATTTGCGTTGAGCCCGGTTCACACGTGTGAAACGCAAACGCAAGTGCAAATGCAAATGCAAGGAAATGAAAATTTTTCCATTCTTTGCGTTTGCATTTGCGTTTGCATTTGCGTCGCACGTGTGAACCAGGCTTAAGGGTAAAAGAAGTATCTGCATTGTGTCTGTAGTATTCTGCCCTTGTCTTATGTTCTTGTGTTTTGGAATGCTTGTGAACAAAGCCTTGAATTTGTAATTTCATGTAATAGCCTGCCTACCTCCGTAATTAAACAATAGCATATATTTCGAATTAAGATATACATGTTGCCTAGTACATTATTTTGTAAATAATAATAGCCGAGCCTAGTAATGACAGTATATACTGTAAATGGATTTTAGCAGTTGAATAAAATTACAGTTTCCGATCACAGGAAAATATTTTCTAGATCTTAAGTAATGCTTCACATAAGAACTATAGTAAACTTCATTGTTCTGCGGCAATGGCTCTTTCCCACATAGAATATCTTTGATTTTAAGAAAAGAAGAGGGGCTGATGGTTCGTAATTATATTTCATTATAAAAATACAGAAAATCCATTTGCGTCAAACATATTTTAGGAAATGTTCGTGCTTACCAATCAGAATAGCAGAAGACAATAAGCTACTAATTTTGCTTCTTTGATGAAGTTCCCGAAATACAATATCTTTTAAAAATTGCATGTTGTGCGATTGGGTCTCAAAATACTTGAAACCTTAAAAATTTAGACTTTATCCACCTTGAACCTTAACATTTTAGCGGTTTTTGAGTCTAGGCTAATACAGCCGCCTCTCATCACAGGCAAGGCTCTGTCAAACATCACTTCCACCCCAGATATGTTTTTTATTCCTTCTGTGAAGTTAATGAAATCAGTAGTGTTTCTGAAAATTTTATAAATTTTGTCATTTTTGCCATCAGTTGTAAAAGCCAGTAGGCCGTAAAGTTTGATATTTTTTTATAGGGCCTTCACAGCCCAATATTATAGTAACAGTGTATAATTATTGTAGTAACATTATTTTGCAAAAAGTGAAAAAAGTCTGAAACTTTGGGTCTTTCTGCATGTACCGGTATCCATGGTATTCTATTGTTGGTGAGGTATTGTATTTTTGGTCTTATTTTGCATTTGTATTGTTGTCGTTCTTTGTTCCTTTTGTTTTACGTAATGTGTGCTCCGGTACATGCAGAATCTACCGAAACTTTGAGCTGGATTTGGTGTTTGCTGGAGTACATGTAGTATTCTTGTAATACAATCAATACATTAATTTTTCTTTAGTGTAGTTCTTGTATTAAAAGTTGAACTCTTGTTTGTTTCACCATTTCTGCAAGGGGCTAGAGTGCCACATGTTTTTTTAAAGTACAGAGCATGTAGAGTTTGACCCTCCTTTTCATAAAAAAAAATGGATTTTAAAATTCCAGATTCAAAATTCTGAGATTCCTGATATTCCAACCTCACTCTCTATACCAACTGCCTAGCTTTCTATGTAAAGCAACATTAGAGGTGAGTTGAAAAAGAATTTTTTTTTCAGTTTTACTTGATGCAGAAAGAAAGTGCAGTGGAACCTCTTCTTTGGGACACCTCCATTAAGGGGACTTTTCCTGTCCCAGCCAGAAAAATGCTGGTCCCAATGGAGTCTCCTTAATAGAAGTTCCACCTTTATAGGTCCAATAGAAAGGATGTGAATAGGAACTCAGAAGACCCATGCAAGGTGCAGCCCCTTCAAAAATGTCTCACAGTAGTAGGCAATATAAACGGAGTAAGTAGAACCCTGCTAACTTGAACTCAGTTAACTTGAACTCCCAGCAAATTTGAACTCAAACCAATTTCCCTTGAAACTCTAACCCCTCTTAACTCAAACTGTTTTTCAGTTCCCTTGGCAGTTTGAGTTAGCAGGGTTCTACTGTAGTAGGCAGAAAGCAGGAACAATGTGTAAAGGGGTCCTGGAGATTATTAGTGTGAACTAAGTGGCATTGCCTATAGGCAGCAAAATCGGCGCTTGACAGCTAGTACATTTTGAGATGGCTGAAGGTGCCCTGCCAAGAAGAAATGATGAAAGTGACTGTCGACCCGTCACCACTGGAAGAATATCAGCCCTGGGTCTTTTTTGCACAGACCTTGCTGCACTCCCTCTACTCCAATTTTCTACCCATATGGCACCAGTTCCCACCTGGTTAATAATATATATATATATAGAGAGAGAGCAACATTGCAAATGAGAATCAGTATTAATAACTACTGCAAGTCAATGAAAGACTTTGCACAAAGAACCTCAATTTGGAAAAGAGGAAAAAGCAACTGTGGTTATAATAACATGCATAATCTTTCTTTTATTGGCATTGTTGGTTTAGTCACTTATATGTATATTTTGGAAGCTTAATACTGCATAAGCTTGGTTGAAAGCTCCCTCCTAGTCTGTTCAAATATATTTTTGTTTTGTTAGATAATCAAGCTAATGCAAATTGTGAGTGAAAAAACAGTGAAACCCAAAAATAAGGGTCCAGTTTTTGAATTTGTTTAAAATTATTCTACTAGACAAAGTGCTCTAAGAGTAAAAATACTTGGTTTCGACTCCAGATATGATAACCAGGATGGAAATGTATTGCATTGTTTATTGCTTCTGTCTTAGAAAACTTGCTAAAACTCTGATTATGGTTTATTTTCTCCTCGAAAATTCACTTGATATCTTCCTCTTAGTGTTCTATTTAGCATTTTTTGTACAACAAAGGTACTTAGTTTTAAATTGGGGCAGGTTTTACCCAAAAACCTCAAAATCACAATGACAATTTAGCTCCTTTAAGGTGCAATTTTTTTCTTACAACTTGGAACACAACGCTGACAAGAGCTGTTGTGAGACAAGTTGCGGATAAAATACACCTTATTCCAAAATGGTGGCCAATTTATTATTCTTTTATCTGTATGATTCATGTGCAAAATACAACAGAATTTTCACGCAAAAGTGAGGCAAAGAGGGCTAATTGGAAATGCATACAAAAGAATAATAAATTGCCCACCATTTTGGAATATGGTGTATTGCATGTGTAACACCCTCTTCATGACTTGACTAATTATACAACAATTACGAAAAATTACACGTACACAGGGAGTTTCAGCAAAAGTTGAACAGTTCTTTACTTTTTAAAGCACTGCGAGATATTTTAAAGTTCCATGCATGTAACATGTAAATACCATCTGCAACTTGTCTCACAATGCTCTCATCACCATTGTGTTGCAACAAAAAATTGCCTCATATAACAGCATGTTAAGGCAAGGTTACAAACTGTTTTTCCATTTGACTTTGCCTGCCTCCCACCACCTTAGGAATCTCACTTCCTGTCCTCTTAATTGTATTTCTTCCTGCTCACCGGGGTTTGCATCCCACCCCACCCCCCTTCCACCACACCCCTTCCCCACTATGCTTGCCAATTATAAAATGGTATGTGACTGCCGCTGAGAAATTCAAACTAACATTGCGGCAAGAGTGTTTTCTTCAACATTTCTATTTCTTGAGATATGTGATGTGGTGAATGAAATCCTACTGCGTGACCCTTCCAATGAAAGCCATCATGAGCAGTTCTTCTGATCAGTTCATTCAAATAATTATGGAGGTGTTAAGATTTTAATGGCTCCGTCAATTCCAAGCCCGCCCATGCCCCCCCCCCCCCCCTAGGCATTTGGCATTTGTCGGGCATTTTATAACTTTTCCTTCCCAAGGGTGGGGCATTTGCTAAAACAGATCAGCGCGGGGGTGGGGCATTGTCAAAACAAAGTTTTCTTTCGAATTTTAAAAGTTGTACATGCTTTGTTGTTTATTTATATAAAAATATAATGAACTGAGTTGATAAACGTTGTTTGGGTCCCACACTTTTCAAGTGAACCGGAGTAACAGACCAAATGCAGTCATATTCCATTTTGGGCTTGCATTTTTAAAATAAGTTTCACACAATTTTCAAAACAGGTCAGCTTATATAGTGCCTTTGCCTTTCAAGTGCCCAGAAAATAATACCACGGCAAATTTTTATGATGTTGACGTCTATTTGCCAACCTTTGTGGCCATGGTGTCTTTGCATCAGGATATGTCGCAACAGAAGAATCCGGCTATTTTAACATTCAATGGCAACTTAACTTGAAAAAGCATTTCAATCAACAGCAACCTTCAATGGATTGAGCGTAGGCATGATTTTAATCAAAATTAACAAAAATAACGAGAATCAACAGGAAATTATTGTAGTCAAAAGTTTTGCGGAAACATGACACAAATATTTAGAACGAATGAGGGAACCGAAAGAACGAAAGATCCATTTATTTGTCAACAATTATGCTTCCATCATTAATTTTTAAAATTAAAGTTTGATCTTGTTCCATATGGGTCAGGCATTTGCACTCTTCCAGAAGCCCCACCGTGGGTATTTGTAGGTATAAGCTGACCCAACCATGGGGCATTTGCAACATTGTTAAAAAACAAAAGGGCAAATGCCCGAGAAATGCCCGGGGGGGGGGGGGGGTGGGGGGCTTGAGCAGGCTTGGAAAGTGTTTTGCAAAATGGAGTTTGGAACCTGTTTTCAATTTTTAAACTTAAAGTCAAAATTTTTATTAAGATTCAGTTTATTAGTATCGACTACGTGTAGTATAAAGCTTTTATAGTATAATATGAGCACGTGTCTACACGTTTACACAAACAAGTCTAATATATGTAACCGCGCTATTGTTAAATTGAGAATTGTGGTCAACGAAGTGGTTCCCCAATGTGTTTCCCTTGAATTAATCGAATGTCTACATACTTTGATAAGTTAGCTAAGGAAGCGAAACACACAGAAGACAACCCTAAGTGAACTAAACCGACTATAAAACAAACACAAGATTGCAACAAACGTGAATCGAAGATACATTGTGTATGCGCACGGGTTTAAAATCGCTCCAAAAATGATCACTATCCGAAAATGTTAATTCTAACCACAACAAGAGTACAGAAACGCAGTAATCTACTACTTACCTTTCAAAATGTGTGAGTTCCAAAAGAATCTTTGAAAAAAAAAACTCAGAAATGTGCGAGAGTTTCTGCTGAGAATCCTCACCAAGACTCCAGAAAATGGCGTGACTGAGAGACGGCGTGACGCAAAGAAGTGGGAAAATAACCGCCGGCCTTTACTCGCGGGCTCACTTAATTCATCCATCTCCCGAACCAATATCACGCTAGCATGGCACAAAAATATATTTAGTTTATTGGGAAAAAGAGCCCAGCGTCAAATTCAGCATATCGATATTAGTAAAACTACAAAGTTTTGTAAAGATTGCTAGCAAACTGACGAAGATATGAAATTTTGAAAATGAGCATTTTTACAAAGAAATGTATGGTGGACGGGCATAGATTGCCCGTCCAGCCTCGTTTTCGTGTTTTTTCCGATACATAAGGCTAAAGTACTAAGTTTCAAAAGTTCATATCCCCGTCAGTGTACGAGCAATCTTTACAAAACTTCACAGTTTTGCTAATATTGATGTGCTCAATTTGATACTGGACTCTTTTCCCCATTAAATTAAATATATTTTCATGCCATGCTAGCGTGATATTGGTCTATTCCCAGTCAAGTTCACATGGACTTTTCATTCACTTGCATTCTCTCGATCTGTGTTAGCACTGGCACTGTAATCCTTTCAGTCTTGCCAGTAAAGATACGGGAGTGAAACTGGTTTGGGAGAACGATCAAAGACTACAAAAATTACGGTGGATCTGATTCGGCCTTACCCTGGTTACTTGGGGTCACTGTCGCGGCACGCTTTCGTGAGATTTCGGCCGGCAACAGGCGGCGAAAAAGTAAGAGAGATGTGACCGCGTAATTCGGCCTGTATGTGAAATGCAGATTGAGTGCACAAGCTATTTTTCTTCAGTCGCTTTTTTAAAAGCTTCCTTAGGTTCGGAGGTGAGGGAGGGAGGGGGGGGGTACTCTATAAATGTTTTGGGGGGAGTGTGCGACCTGCTTCTTAAAACCCTAACCCATTTTTAGACCTAAGTTTAAACCCATTTTCAGACCAGGAGACAAAACATACACAGTTTCAGGACAAAACGGCTCAAAATTATTCCCTTTTGCGCCGCGCAAACAAAGTATATAGAAACATCTGAACGGACCGTGATCGGGGAAATACCAGCTTTACGGACAGTGTACGGCTATCGGGGAAAACGGTTGTCATATCGAAGCGTTCAAGTGTACGTAACAAGACCGAAAGGGAGTATGAGTTGTAATCATAAATGGTCCACGCTTTGAATACTAACGACATAAGCTGGCAGCACGGAACAAGTTGTTTCTAAAAGTTTTTTTTTCTTTTTTAATAAAAACTTACGCTATTACTACTAAACTTATGCTTAGTCAGCAGAATTTTTAAAAACCTCAATGCAAATATTTTTATTGTATTTTATTGTTTTTATTATTCATTATTAATATTTTACTGTCTAATAATTAATATTAATTCAAAATTTAATAAAATTTAATTAATATAACCTCCTACTGCAGATTGAGGGGCTATGAGGGGTATTGGGATTTTGAATATTTGAACAAAAAAAATATTACGTAGATCGAAGAATAAAATGGGCAGATTCCTCGAAATAGTGCCTCTGGTAAATAGATTTCATGCGAGTCTGGTGAGCTTTTCATCCTGACCCACAGCTCCGATTCTATTAACAGATATTAGTTAAACCAGCCTTTCACAGGTAGGCCCTTATCGATTGTGCTAGTAAATGTACCATATTACGCTACTAGCAGTGCCTGATTTTTTTGAAATTATGCTCAAAATTATGCTCGTTTTTGAAAATTATGCTACTTTTTCTAAGTAAAGTTTCACGTCAGATGCTCCTCCCGGTCTTGTATTTACCTTTGGTTTGCTTCAGGCTCCGATCTCTAGCACATGATTTGTGCGGTTCTGGCCTATCGGGCGGCTGTTCTCCTTTTCGTATCTGTAAGTTACTCGATTTGCGGTAACCTTCTTCACCTTCCCCCAGACGAATGAAATAGACTGAACCATGGACAGAACTTGAAAATAATCAATCTTAGACACCAAGCAAGTCATGACTCTGGTAATGTTCCCTACTATTTTCATAAAAACTGCAAAAATTATGCTCGTTTTTCTAAATTATGCCAAATATTATGCTAGAACAATTGATAAGGGCCTATTCACAGGTACAACATGTTACAAAATTTACAATAGGCGCGGTTACACGGTATACTTTTACCGCGGGAAAAAACATTTAGTACGCGGTGTGACCGACTTTCCCGAGGTAAATTTACCGTGGCAAATCTCCATAGAGACATCAAAATGAACAAAAAAAGGACCCATGACGTCATCGTGGTAAAAAGCTAGGGTGTTTGAATACCTGCATAAAATCAGAAAACGGCAAACTGATCCTTACGGCAAGGCGATGAAGGAGTAAATAAAAGAATAAAACAAAATTTATATTTAAACGAATTTGCCCAATATTTCGGTTTGAAAACAAACCTTCTTCAGGGGCTAACAGAAAAATGGAAAATGAAGTTAAAACTAAGAGTTCGTTACAAATAAGAGTTTGAAATTATGAAAATAAAAACAATAGATTATTATTGGTGCAGGAGACTAGGTGTCGTATGTCAATGAGTTTCGTCACGTCTATTTATTCCTAGAGGAGATAACGTTTTCCCTTTGTGTATCAAATGAGCCTCTCTCGCCTTTCTCACTGCGTCACGATTGCTGCGTATGAGTTCAAGTGTTTGAATACCCCGCGAGGTATTAAACTGAATGAACCAATCCTGATACTCCGTTTGTCATCAAGAGGAACTCGTTTAGGATTTACAGTGGCATGTGACTGCATTTACCACGGTAAACCAAAACAGGCCAAATATTTCGATTTACCAAGGGTTTCTTTACCGTGGAAAATGCCATTTACCGTGAGGTATGTAACCGCACCTAAAAAGACCTATTTTGCCTTCACTACACAACCAAACACACTCAAAGGTTGAGGCATGGGCGCGTTGGTCAGCCAGGCCCGCGATACATTTTATTATCGACAAAGGACTATCATATTACAATATTACTATAATATACCATACTATAATACTACAATAACTCTAAGCGCACCAGAGCCGGACACGTAAACCCCAAAAAACCAACTATTGGAAAAACTAGGGACCGTGTACCCCCGACCTATGCAGTGGTGCTACCTTTGGGGTTTTAAGGTGTTTTTAACTAAGAAACAAACGACTAAAAGATGCGGCTAAAACTGCCGATAACAAATCTTAAGGTATTACAATAAACCACTAAGACGAAAGTTAACTTGTTTGAACAGTACTAAAGGCGGCGAGGCTGACCGTAGAATGACTCCGTGTCGGCAAAATATTAATTTATGTCAATACCGATTATCACAAATTGCATACAGTGTGATATACAAGTAGAATTCCGTAATACAGAAAAGGAGGGTATTTTTTGCACTACAGAAAAGGACTGGCACATAATAACTAAAAATATAATAAGTATTACAGCTCATCAGAAATGGTATACTCTTCTCTCTCTCGGTCGGTATATTACTTGTGGTGCTTCTGATGGCGATATTCCTTCTCACAGGCGCCTGAATTAACAACAATAGGAATCATAAAATAGAAGTAAAAAACGCCCGTTCATGATTTCATTTACTAGAAGCACTTGCACCCATGATTGTTACCTCACTGTTTCTTTTTAGGGACTATTTTTTTTGTTACCGTTTTTGTTTGCTTGTTTACTTTTTTGCTTGTACCTTTTTACTGGGGCCGTCCCAAAACCGGGGGCCAACAAAATATGGTCAGATAAAGGTTGATTCAGTGACAGTAAACATAACATTGTTTTAATTAACTTACCAAGCAATTAATCGTTTTTAACTAAACACTAATGTGGTTTTGGGTTGCACAACTACAAATGAATGTCTACAGGTACTACTGCTACAGGTACAGCTGCTGCTGCTGCTACTGCTGGTGCAGCTACTGCTACTGCTGTTACTGCTACTGCTACTGCTACAGCTACCGCTACTGCTACTGCTACTGCTACAGCTACAGCTACAGCTACTGCTACTGCTACTGCTACTGCTACTGCTACTGCTACTGCTACTGCTACTGCTACTGCTGCTGCTGCTACCCCGGGGGTGGGGGAGTGGGGTACTCAACAAAGTTTTGTACGGTGATGCTCCGCTCCAAGGTCCAAACCCTTACCCTTTCACATACCGTTTTTGACAGAAAAGGTACCGCTTTTATATACCTATCATTGAAAATGGTACCCCTTTCATATACCTTTCATTGAAAATGGTACCCCCTTCATATAGCCTTTACGTTCGTCTGTTTGATATATTTTAAAAGGCGCTTTTTATGATACTTAAATGGCAGTTTTCCCTACCCTTCTTTATACTTCAACTCGTGTTTTCCCTATACCCTTTCCTATACTTCGTGAAATCTCTACCCTTTCATATACTTCAACTCGTGAAATCCCTACCCTTTCATATACCTCAACACTCAAAACGGTACCTCTTTCAGGCGGAGCATCCCCTTATAGCCCATTATATGGAGTACCCTCCCCCCTCATCCCCCCTCCCCCCCCCCCCCGCCTGGGCTACTACTGCTACTGCTGCTGTTGAGGTAGCTACTGCTGCTACTGCTACTGACTGCTACTGTCACTGCCACTACCACAACAAGAAGGAGGACGCTTTTTGACGAGGATCAATTAATCTTCCTTCTATCCACGAGTCTAATTAATTGTCTTTTTCAAAATTGTTCTTTCGTGGCTGGCTAAGAGAACAGGTATACTATAAAGAACCATCTTCGAACGGGTTACTTTATGGTTTATCATTTATTCCTCACTGCCATCTGCACGTGTTTTCTACTTTGCTAAGTTATTGCATTTTCGATTTATAGAAAAAATTGCCAGAATTGAAACTTCCATTCACTTACGTGCGAGGGTAGTTATTGTTGCTTTCTGTGCACTGTTCAACTTTATTTCCCTTCTCGGTGTACCAAGGCTGAGGGAAAACCTAAATATAATAATAGTATTACCATCATCATTCTGTTGTCTGACAATGATTTGAAAGCAAACTATTTCGAATAGGAAAAGGAATTTCGTTCTGACTATACCATTTTCAAGCTGGGCATGTTGCCACAATTGAGACCGAAATGGGGCAAACAAATATGGTCAGATTAACGCTGATTCAGTGACAGTAAACATAATATTGTTTAATTTACTACCTAGCAATCAATCGTTTTTAACTTAGCACTTATGTTGCTTTGGGTTGCACAACTACGAATAAATGTCTACAATGTTTAGAGCCAGTTGACTGAATATTTCCAAGTGCGAATCAAGCTCATAAGCGACTAGGTCAGTGTTACTTTTGAATTCATTGAACGTGATTCACCAAAAAACGTTCAACTGGGAGGTCCAACTGTAAAAACAAACATGGTGGTCCTTCGTCTAAAATACTCACATGTACATCTCCGGTAGGGATCGTTAAGAAACACTGACTAAATGCTCCGAGGCTGAAAACAAAATAAGAAAAGTCAAATCTTACTTCGTTGCGCTTATTGACAAACTTATCTTACTGCTACTGCTACAGCTACAGCTACAGCTGCTGCTGCTGCTGCTGCTGCTGCTACTGCTTCCGCCTACTGCTGGTTGCTACTGCTACTACTGCTGCTGTTGCTGCTGCTACTGCTACTAATACTGTTACTAGTTCTAAGGCACCCTCAGGCGGGCCCGAGTGTGAATGCTCCACTGATTTCTGTTCCAGTGCATCGGAGAGCAGATAGCTCGCCAGTCTTCTTCGCTCCAGTATCCTTCTTCAAGACGAGTCTAATCAACTGTCTTTTTGAAATTGCTCATTTGTGGCTGGCTCAGAGGAAATGTTTACTATAAAGAACCATCTTCGAACGGGTTACTTTATTGTTTATCATTTATTCCTCACTGTGCCTTGCTGTGGTCTGCACGTGTTTTCTGACTTTGCTAATTTCGTGTCTTTGATTTATAGAAAAAAAATTGTCAGAATAGAAACAAGTATTACTTACATGCGCAGGTGGCTATTGTTGTTTTCTGTGCACTGTTCAACTTTATGCCCCTTCTCGGTGTACCCAGGCTGAGGGAAAACCTAAATATAAAATTAGTGTTAGTATCATCATTCTGTTGTCTGACGCTGATTTGAAAGCGAACTTTTTCGAATGGGAAAAGGAATTTCGTTCTGACTATACCATTTTCAAGCTGGGCATGATGCCACCATTGAGGCCGCCCCAAAATGGGGCAAACAAATATGGTCAGATTAAGACTAATTCAGTGACAGTAAACATGACATTGTTGAATTTACCTAGCAATCAATCGTTTTTAACTTAGCACTTAGTTATGTTTCTTTGGGTTGCACAACTACGAATAAATGTCTACAATGTTTGGAGTTGACTGAATATTTCCAAGTGCGAATCAATCTCGTAAGCGACTAGATCAGTGTTACGTTTGAATCCTTTGAACGTGATTCACCAAAAAACGTACAACTGGCTTATCCAACTCTAAAAAGAAACATGGTGGTCCTTGGTCTAAAATACTCACATGTGCATCTCCGGTAGGGATCGTTAAGAAACACTGGCTAAATGCTCCGAGGCTGAAAACAAAATTAAAAAAGTCAAATCTTACTTCGTTGTGATTATTGACAAACTTACCTTACTGCTACTGCTACAGCTACAGCTACAGCTGCTACAGCTACAGCTGCTGCTGCTGCGGCTGCTGGTTTTTGCTACTGCGTGCTACTGCTACTACTGCTGCTGTTGCTGCTGCTGCTACTGCTACTAATACTGCTACTACTTCTAAGGCACCCTCAGGCGGGCCCGAGTGTGAATGCTCCACTAATTTCTGTTCCAGTGCATCGGAGAGCAGATAGCTCGAGAGTCTTCTCCGCTCCAGTATCCTTCTTCAAGACGAGTCTAATTAACTGTCTTTTTGAAATTGCTCATTTGTGGCTGGCTCAGAGGAAAGGTTTACTATAAAGAACCATCTTCGAACGGGTTACTTTATTGTTTATCCTTTATTCCTCACTGCCTCACTGTGCCTTGCTGTGGTCTGCACGTGTTTTCTGACTTTGTTAACTTCTTGTGTCTTCGATTTATAGAAAAAAAATTGTCAGAATAGAAACAATTATTACTTACATGCGCAGGTGGCTATTGTTGTTTTCTGTGCACTGTTCAACTTTATGCCCCTTCTCGGTGTACCCAGGCTGAGGGAAAACCTAAATATAAAATTAGTGTTAGTTTCATCATTCTGTTGTCTGACACTGATTTGAAAGCGAACTATTTCGAATGGCAAAATGAATTTCATTCTGACTATACCATTTTCAAGCTGGGCATGATGCCACCATTGAAGCCGCCCCAAAATGGGGCAAACAAATATGGTCAGATTAAGGCTGATTCAATGACAGGAAACATGACATTGTTTAATTTACCTAGCAATCAATCGTTCTTAACTTAGCACTTGTGTTGCTTTGGCTTGCACAACTACGAATTAATGTCTACAATGTTTAGAGTCGACTGAATATTTCCAAGTGCGAATCAATCTCGTAAGCGACTAGGTCAGTGCTACTTTTGAATTCATTGAACGTGATTCACCAAGAGACGTACAAGAGATCCAACTGTAAAAGAAACATGGTGGTCCTTGGTCTAAAATACTCACATGTACATCTCCGGTAGGGATCGTTAAGAAACACTGGCTAAATGTTCGGAGGCTGAAAACAACATAAGAAAAGTCAAATCTTACTTCGTTGTGACTATTGACATACTTACCTTACAGCTACTGCTACTTCAACTGCTACAGCTACAGCTACTTCAGCTACAGCTACAGCTACAACTACAGCTGCTGCTGCTGCTGCTTGCTACTGCGTGCTACTGCTACTACTGCTGCTGTTGCTGCAGCTGCTACTGCTACTAATAATGCTACTACTTCTAAGGCACCCTCAGGCGGGCCCGAGTGTGAATGCTCCACTGATTTCTGTTCCAGTGCATCGGAGAGCAGATAGCACGCCAGTCTTCTTCGCTCCAGTATCCTTCTTCAAGACGAGTCTAATTAACTGTCTTTTTGAAATTGCTCATTTGTGGCTGGCTCAGAGGAAAGGTTTACTATAAAGAACCATCTTCGAACGGGTTACTTTATTGTTTATCATTTATTCCTCACTGTGCCTTGCTGTGGTCTGCACGTGTTTTCTGACTTTGCTAATTTCGTGTCTTTGATTTATAGAAAAAAAATTGTCAGAATAGAAACAAGTATTACTTACATGCGCAGGTGGCTATTGTTGTTTTCTGTGCACTGTTCAACTTTATGCCCCTTCTCGGTGTACCCAGGCTGAGGGAAAACCTAAATATAAAATTAGTGTTAGTATCATCATTCTGTTGTCTGACACTGATTTCTGGGCATGATGCCACCATTGAGGTAGCCCCAAAATGGGGCAAACAAATATGGCCATATTAAGGCTGATTCAGTGACAGTAAACATGACATTGTTTAATTTACCTAGCAATCAATCGTTTTTAACTTAGCACTTAGTTATGTTTCTTTGGGTTGCACAACTACGAATAAATGTCTACAATGTTTGGAGTTGACTGAATATTTCCAAGTGCGAATCAATCTCGTAAGCGACTAGATCAGTGTTACGTTTGAATCCTTTGAACGTGATTCACCAAAAAACGTACAACTGGCTTATCCAACTGTAAAAGAAACATGGTGGTCCTTGGTCTAAAATACTCACATGTGCATCTCCGGTAGGGATCGTTAAGAAACACTGGCTAAATGCTCCGAGGCTGAAAACAAAATTAAAAAAGTCAAATCTTACTTCGTTGTGATTATTGACAAACTTACCTTACTGCTACTGCTACAGCTACAGCTACAGCTGCTACAGCTACTACAGCTACAGCTACAGCTGCTGCAGCTACTACAGCTACAGCTACAGCTACAGCTGCTGCTGCTGCTGCCTGCTGCTACTGCTTGCTACTGCTACTACTGCTGCTGTTGCTGCTGCTGCTGCTGCTACTAATACTGTTACTACTTCTAAGGCACTCCGAGGCGGGCCCGAGTGTGAATGCTCCACTGATTTCTGTTCCAGTGCATCGGAGAGCAGATAGCTCGCCAGTCTTCTTCGCTCCAGTATCCTTCTTCAAGACGAGTCTAATTAACTGTCTTTTTGAAATTGCTCATTTGTGGCTGGCTCAGAGGAAAGGTTTACTATAAAGAACCATGTTCAAACGGGTTACTTTATTGTTTATCATTTATTCCTCACTGTGCCTCGCTGTGGTCTGCACGTGTTTTCTGACTTTGCTAACTTCTTGTGTCTTCGATTTATAGAAAAAAATTGTCAGAATAGAAACAAGTATTACTTACATGCGCAGGTGGTTATTGTTGTTTTCTGTGCACTGTTCAACTTTATGCCCCTTCTCGGTGTACCCAGGCTGAGGGAAAACCTAAATATAAAATTAGTGTTAGTTTCATCATTCTGTTGTCTGACACTGATTTGAAAGCAAACTATTTCGAATGGGAAAAGGAATTTCGTTCTGACTATACCATTTTCAAGCTGGGCATGATGCCACCATTGAGGCCGCCCCAAAATGGGGCAAACAAATATGGTCAGATTAAGGCTAATTCAGTGACAGTAAACATGACATTGTTGAATTTACCTAGCAATCAATCGTTTTAAACTTAGCACTGGTTGCACAACTACGAATAAATGTCTACAATGTTTGGAGTTGACTGAATATTTCCAAGTGCGAATCAATCTCGTCATTTAAGCGACTAGGTCAGTGTTACGTTTGAATTCATTGAACGTTATTCACCAAAAAAACGCACAAGAGATCCAACTGTAAAAAGAAACATGGTGGTCCTTGGTCTAAAATACTCACATGTACATCTCCGGTAGGGATCGTTAAGAAACACTGGCTAAATGCTCCGAGGCTGAAAACAAAATTAAAAAAGTCAAATCTTACTTCGTTGTAACTATTGACATACTTATCTTACTGCTACTGCTGCTACTACTACTACTACTACTACTACTACTACTACTGCTGCTGCTGCTGCTGCTGCTGCTGCTACTACTACTACTACTACTACCACCACTACTGCTGCTACTGCTACAGCTGCGTCTGCTGCTACAGATGCTGCTGCTACTGCTACTGCTGCTACTGCTACTGCTGCTACTGCTACTGCTACTGCTACTGCTACTGCTACTACTACTGCTACTGCTACTGCTACTGCTACTACTGCTACTGCTACTGCTACTGCTTCTACTACTACTACTACTACTACTACTGCTACTGCTACTACTACTACTGCTACTGCTACTGCTACTACTACTACTGCTACTGCTACTGCTACTGCTACTTCTACTTCTACTTCTACTGCTACTGCTACTGCTACTGCTACTGCTACTGCTACTGCTACTGCTACTGCTACTGCTACTGCTACTGCTACTGCTACTGCTACTGCTACTGCTACAGCTACAGCTACTGCTGCTGCTACTGCTACTGCTACTGCTACAGGTACTGTTACAGCTACAGCTGCTGCTGCTGTTGCTGCTGCTGCTGCTACTGTTGCTCCTGCTACTTCTACTGCTAGTCCACTTCTAATGCACTCTCAGGCTGCTACTGCTTCTGCTACTGCTACTGCTACTTCTACTGCTACTGCTACTGCTACTGCTACTGCTACAGCTACAGCTGCTGCTGCTGCTGCTACTGCTACTGCTACAGGTACTGTTACAGCTACAGCTGCTGCTGCTGTTGCTGCTGCTGCTGCTGCTACTACTGTTGCTCCTGCTACTTCTACTGCTAGTCCACTTCTAAGGCACTCTCAGGCGAGCCCGAGTGTGAATGCTCCACTACTTTCTGTTCCAGTGCATGAGCAGATAGCTCGTCAGTCGTCTCCGCTCCAGTATTCTTCTTCAAGACTGAGGACGCTTTTTGACGAGGAGCAATTACTCTTCTCCCTATCCACGAGTCTAATTAACTATATTTTTTAAAATTGTTCATTTGTGGACAGCTAAGAGAAAAGGTTTACTATAAAGAACCATCTTCGAACGGGTTACGTTATGGTTTATCATTTATTTCTCACTGTGGTCTGCACGTGTTTTCTACTTTGCTAAGTTCTTGCATCTTCGATTTGTAGAAAAAAATTGTCAGAATATAGGAACATCCATTACTTACATGAAAAGGTAGTTATTGTTGCTTTCTGTGCACTGTACAACTTTATTTCCCTTCTCGGTGTAACCAGGCTGAGGGAAAACCTTAATATAACGATAGTGTTAGTATCATCAATTGTATGACACTGATTTGAAAGCAAACTATTGAATGGGAAAAGAAATTTCATTCTGACTTACCATTTCCAAGCTGGGCATGATGCCATTATCACGAAGAAGACGATTACGGAAGTCCCGCCTGTCACGAGCAGCCATTTCTAAAAGAGACAAACTGACATTATATCATGAACATAATGTAAACGGTTTGTATTTCAGTTTCTTGAGTACTTTGAACTACAATTTTTTCTTTCTTTTTCTTTTCCTTGAAAACTAGCCGCTTGTTCGCAATATATGGTACACAAAACTAGAGAAGGAAAACGCTATCTCAGGGTATTTATCTCTCCTTTTTTAAACATAAAATTATATTTGGTAGTATTTTTACATTATCAAAATGACTTGAAGTATCGTAAAATTGAAATAACAATGTATCGCAAATTTTAGGTTATTTAATAGTCGAAATATATAGATAAACGGTAAAACGAGAACATGCTCACCGAACATACATAACTCCACAAAAAAGTCATTAGAACAAATAACCATCGCAAACGTCTAGTAGATGTTTACAATTTTATATCACTGCCATATTTTTACATATATATTATATTCTGTCATTTCAGTCTAAATATTTGTCTCGGATGTTCTGTAAAAATCGTGATATTTGTTATAAAAGTACATGAAAAACATTTCTAGAAGGCTTAAGCTGGAATCCGAAAATGTATAGAATTTGCATCAAAATGCCAGCATGTTATTTGAACCTTGTACCCCGAGCGGCGTGTTTTTATAAACACGTTTCTTTTTTTTTAATTTTGCACTTTTAGAAACAAGCTCCTTGATCATATAAATCTAGCACTTGCTAAAGTTTGAAAAATTTGTGTGTTTTGAAAGATTTTCGCGCGAACGTTCTTAAGAAAGAAAACCAGATCTTTTGAACACCTACTTATCGGTTATGCTGGTAGATTTGTCTTGGGTTTTCACCTGGGAGAACCGTGAAATAACGTCGTTTTTCCGCTCGAGTCTCTCCAAAAATGCTCAAAAGCCCCCGAGTACAGGGTGGTACAATAATTGCTCGATCGCTTAACATTAACTATGCATTCACGTGGCTTTCATGTCATGCGCTCTACAGTTAAGAATTGACTTATAAAAGCCATATAACTTTTATCAGCAGCGCCAATAACCTCTCTAATACTGACGTTTTCACTGAATGCTAAAACCACGAGAGTTAAGTTCTGTTCGCGATGACGGCGCGACAAGCCGAGCGCGAGTCATGCGCAACATACCTCTTTTGTGTAAAATTACTTCCGGCTGCGCCATAGAACCGTCGATACGTGCATGTTAAACTATCCATGATGTTATCGTTGCATGGAGAAATGGAAAACACAGTTGAAGAACGAGGAAATTCTTGATTTGTTGGTGTTTTTTTCTTCGCTAGTGGCCATGGGTTCTTGCATGCTGTTGCTGCTAAACCACTACAGTGAAGAATGACATGCCACACACGAAACAGATAACTTACAGTTACCGTTGTTCAGGCGTCAGGAAGACTGCAAAGAGAACATATTTGGCTTCTGAGGAAATTCCTTAGAACATTAATTATGTTTTGCCTTCAAAAAATGCAACATAATTGCACCTGGCGTTGCTGAGACAACGGCGACAATCTTTCCAAACTTTTAATTTGTTTCATAAAATCACTTCTGGTCACTCTCAGCGTAGTTTTTCGGAGTTTCTTCAAGTTGCATTTTCCATTGTTGCAAGCGTTTTCTTTGGTAAGAAGGATCTGCCTTAATGAAGTTCAAAATAATATTGCACCTCGCGTTATTAGGAAAACTGAGACAATCTTTGCAAACTGTAAATTCGTTCCATATTAAATCACTTCTACTCTCTGTCTCTGTCAGTGAGGTTTTCCGGAGTTTCTTCAGTTTATGTTTTCCAATGTTGCACTAAGGCATTTTCCTTTGGTAAGTAGGCATCAAAGCGTTATCCATCCAGTAGTTTTCTTGTCATTAGCTTCTGCTTTGCGCATAATTTATGCCTTTCTCCACAACAGCCCAGACCACGTCGAATTCCTTCATGCATATCAAAATGACCTCCGTACATTGTTTTCTCAGAAGTAAAATCACCAGACATGAAATCGGTTTGGAGTTTAAAACTTCACCATGCATATGACCTAAAAAGTGTTACTGTTTATGGCCCGCCATTCGTAAAAAAGTTCCGACATTCGTAATGGTTCCGAAGCTAGTAATGGTGACGAACTTCGGAATAGTTCCGAGATTCGAAATCGTTCCGAATATTTCGAAATGGCTCCGAAAATGTTTCAAAATTATTACGAAAATGGTTCGAAATTATTACGAAACTGGTTCCGTAAATCTCGACAGTGAATAGTTCGAAAAATGTTATCGCGACCACTGATTGAAATTTATGTCAACTGAAATGAGAGTTGTTCAGAAAACATGCATTGCAATTGGTGGGTTCGGTTCCATGGCGGCCTTGTTGGGGGTCAAAATATTATCCTTTGGAAATAAACACTATTTTTATGCAAACGTTTTTATTGGTTTTGACGACCAACATTGTTACCGTGAGAACAACCCACAAGTCGCTCACATGTTAGCGTTATTTTTTTTTTCTCATGTTAATCAGGGCTATGTTTATTTAGGCTCCACTGAGATTATAATATTTAAATAAGAAAGGAAAAGTGAAATGAATTCTGGCAGTTGTCATCATGTCATCATGAAAACATAAAATAAAGTGCAATGGTTATGATAGGCTCGACTAAATCGAGCCTATGGTTATGAAACCTGAGAAATGTGTTTGTTCGATGTTTTTGTTATCGTTTTTCGGCCTTGGCCGTGCACAACACAATAGATGTTGAACTTTTGTTCGAGCAACTGACCAATAGAAATGGTGCTATTAAGTTATTCAGTCATAGCGTGTGATCAAACAACAAAAGATGTGCAGGGTCAAGTACGGTTCAACATAAATTGTAGCTCCTTTGATATCGCCATTAAAGTCTTCAAGGTTTCACTGAACCAGTCCCTCGATTAACTATGGTGAAAATCGCCAATTGGTTTTCCAAAAACAGCGGCACTCATTTGTTAAAAATCCGGCATAAAATATTTATTATTGACAACTCCTTCATTAGCAGTTGCTTGGATATGTTTGGTTGTATACTATGAACTCCAGGAATCCCACCTGCCTTAACATATCTATTTTTAACCTTCTTTTCTGTTATTAAAAATACCGTACAAGCATAGAATTGTTAAGAATATACCGCTATGTTTAAACTAAAGAAGAAATTCCCTGGATGCCTTCCATTTGGTACATGATTCCGAATCCAGAATTAATCTAAAGTGGAAACGACGGGTATCAGTAGAGAACGCGAGATCAATGTTGTCAAATGTCTAAAGCGCGACGGTTTTCTCGATAAAATACATTGTTTGGCTTTCTAACCATGGTGAAAGAAAACTGTAGAATAAAAAGAGTTTTATACAAAAAAATTCATTTCTTTGCTGTTTGACATTTATCTTCAGTTTTTTTTAACTGATCTTCACTCGTCTGCACTCAATGCTATTCTACAGAAAAACGATTTCTTCGAACTCAAGTTTATTTTATTTCGATAAAATACATTGTTTGGCTTTCTAACCATGGTGAAAGAAAACTGTAGAATAAAAAGAGTTTTATACAAAAAAATTCATTTCTTTGCTGTTTGACATTTATCTTCAGTTTTTTTTAACTGATCTTCACTCGTCTGCACTCAATGCTATTCTACAGAAAAACGATTTCTTCGAACTCAAGTTTATTTTATTTCGATAAAATACATTGTTTGGCTTTCTAACCATGGTGAAAGAAAACTGTAGAATAAAAAGAGTTTTATACAAAAAAATCATTTCTTTGATGTTTGACATTGTATCTTCAGTTTTTTTTAAACTGATCTTCACTCCTCTGCACTCAATGCTATTCTACAGAAAAACGATTTCTTCGAACTCAAGTTTATTTTTAGAGCGATTTTCGTATGACCTTGAAAAACGGTTTCCCCGAATGTTCGCGATTTGTTTCATCCTCCAATAGTTGAAAGGATCAAAACAAGCTTTGCCTGTTTTCCCGCTAAAAATATCCCTAATATGGAAAGAGGCTTGTTGGATTCAGTAACACAATGCTGAAAAGCGTGTGACGTCAAAGAGAATAGCTAGCTACTTTTTAGCTTGCAATCCGTTCGCTTTACTTTGCGAAACCAACGGCAAAAGCCGCGCACGTTTGCCTCCTTTCGCCAAACCGATGAAATTGCCTCCATACCGTTCGTTTGTTGTTTTGGTTGTGTTTACGCGTAATCAATTCAAAGTCCTACGAAAATCGCACTTTGACTATCTCTTTTTTAATACATACACGCAGCATAACAAAGTCTGAATAGTTATGAATCCGAATATCTCTGATGTAAACCGAATTCAAATCCGAAAACATTTTACGAATTGATCGGAAAAATTTTATCATGTAGTTCAATGAAAAACATATTCTAGCCTATTAAAGGAAATCCCAAATATACCCTAACAGATTCCGTTTATATTTTGCTAAGTTGACCAAGAAAATCAGCACTGGTAGGCATGGTACGTGATTCCGATATTTGGCGATTCCATTCAAATTCCAGTTAGTCTTATCAATTGTTTGAGGTGACATTAAACACTTATGCCCCATTCACACGAACGGTTAAACATGTTTAAATGTTGTTTAGTTTAACTAGGTTTTTAGCCTCTATCTTGAACATTTTTAAATGTATATGACTCAAACCACCTGGAATGGTAAAGTCAATGAAGTTTCTTTTAGTAAAGATTTCACTCCAAATATTACGGGAGGTTAGGAGATATTTTTCTAAACCTGTTTTAAACTAAACAACATTTAAACATGTTTAAGCGTTGGTGTGAATGGGGTATAAGACTGCTTGTCGTTCCTTTTCGGTCAGTCGAGCGGGCGAGCAAATCACGAAAACAAGCTCGGTGAGACTGGAGCGAGCGAACGAGCCTAGCGCCTCAAGGGGATTGCGTATTTGCTAGCAGCCTATAGAGTGTTTTCACTCACGTGACGAGCGGCCATATTGGAGTGCTAAAACAATAGCAAATGTTTGAATAAGAATAGAGCTAAAGTCCCATAGGATTCGTTTGGGACACCAATATGGCCGCCATTTCATTGTTTTGGGACACCAATATGGCCGCAGTGACGTCACGTGAAAACACTCCATTGAACACTCGGTCAAGTGCTTTAATCGGGATATCCAAAAAGTTTTTCCAATTTTGGATTTTTTTTTCCTTCTCGGTGTTGAATACTAGTGTTTAAGATATTTAGTGTATACCAACTCAGTAAAGTGTGGCTTTTAGCTTCGCACCTTTCTGAGAATAATTACTCGTGGCGAAGCACACGAGTTATAAATCCGGCGTTGACTTTTCTTGTTACTCATGCGCGTAGCGGCATGAGGTAAGGTTTCGGCTCTGTTTTTCTTGTTATTTTTATTTTTTGTCACGATTTTGCATGCAAATTTATGCACGCATATTTTAAATTGTACACTTCCGGTTTATTGCTTTGCCACTACACTTCCTGTTTAGTGACTTCCGGCTACTCTCACTTCCGGTAAAAGAACGTTACTCAAGTGTCACGACAGCGTCTCCTACAACCCTACTTACATTAGCAATGTTCATGTTTGGTATATATAAGACTTAGAAGATTCATTCCCTTCATTGTGGTACAGCCTTCATTTCCAAAACAATCAATAGTAAACAACGTGGTTTGCAGGAACGATGACTGAACGAAAAGAGTACTCTTCGCCATGTCGGACATCTTCTTATCATGTTTATCTATGTTTATTTATGTTTATCATGTTTAAAATATATCATTAAACTAACTTACGCATGCGCATGAGTAAAGGCTGCTAGGAGCCTCTTGTTATTTTTATTTTTTGTGTCACGATTTTGCATGCAAATTTATGCATGCATATTTTAAATTGTACACTTCCGGTTTATTGCTTTGCCACTACACTTCCTGTTTAGTGACTTCCGGCTACTCTCACTTCAGGTAAAAGAGCGTTACTCAAGTGTCACGACAGCGTCTCCTACAACTCTACTTACATTAGCAATGTTCATGTTTGGTATATATAAGACTTAGAAGAATCATTCCCTTCATTGTGGTACAGCCTTCATTTCCAAAACAATCAATAGTAAACAAAGTGGTTTGGAGGAACGATGACTGAACGAAAAGAGTACTCTTCGCCATGTCGGACATCTTCTTATCATGTTTATCTATGTTTATTTATGTTTATCATGTTTAAAATATATCATAAAACTAACTTACGCATGCGCATGAGTAAAGGCTGCTAGGAGCCTCTTGTTTTTTTTCGTGTCACATTAGCGCATGCAAATTTATGCACGCATATTTAAGTCTATATAGACGACTATATGGCTTTCGGCCATGAAATACATACCGTAAAATCTCTCCGTTTGTGTACTCGAGAAGCAAGATAAAGAACTACTGCGTACAACTGCACACTTTCAAGACAATTCAAGGCGTTCATGGATGGATAGGACCGTTTGATATTGTGTTCGCCGCTTATTCCTGTGGGATTTTTGCTCTGGCAAGTTCTGTGTTTTATATATTAAACTTGCCATTTGCTTAGCGATCGAGCTCCGGGTCGAGCTTAAGTGTCAGCTACTGAATCTACTGAATGCAGTGTAGTCTTACTTTTAAACCCGTGTATACGTGAAAGCATGATGAACAGGTTATCGGCAAGGGTGTTAAAATAAAATTCATTCTCTCACTCACTCACTCACTCGCTCCTTCCATCAGCTGTAAACTTAGTGAGCAAATGCTTTGTTACGAACACGTTTCGTAACAGGAATTCAACGTGAATCCAACGATAAAGAAGTGACTTAGAAAAACATTTAACTATAAAAAATTGCGACAAAACATTTCTTAAAAACATTGTAAAATTTTTACAATTATGTCGGCTACACAGCCCGGCACCTTTTTCAACGTGTTGCTGAGCACAAAAATTCGGCAATTGGCAAACATTTACATGAAGCGCACGGTGGGAGCGATCTTTTGAATGAGAGCCATTTTAAGATTCTGAGAAGGTGTCAAGGCAAATTTGATTGTTTAGTGTTTGAAATGCTTTACATCAAGAAATTCAAACCTAATTTGAACGTCCAAACGGACTCCATACGTGCGAAACTTTTTGTTTAAGTTGTGATTTTCGCAATTATTTTCATCATTTATTGTTCGTTTTAGTATTTATAGAACCTAGTTTTTATACATTTTTGACTTGATAATGACGTTACGGTAACGTCGAAACGTCGTCAGCTTTTTAGCTTTTTAAAAATTTTACAATGTTTTTAAGAAATGTTTTGTCGCAATTTTTTATAGTTAAATCCAACGATAACAATAATTAATTTGATGTAAACGAATATAGACAACAATAAGCTTACAGATGTTTCGCATTTGGAGTTTTTAGTGTAACACGTACATTAACCCTATTCAGACTGGGGGGGGGCTTTTCGAACCCCCCCTCCAGTAAAATTGTAATAACTTTTACACCGAAATAGCTATGAGGCTGAAATTTTCTGACTTTTCCTAGAATTTATCTAGGAACATTTTGGTATCTATAACATGTCAGTGTGATTAACCATGTTGCCATGGCAACCGGTTTTTGACACATAGGTTTTCAAAATATTAAAATATGGTGAATTTTTTATTTTAAGATCTTGTTTTTTGACTTATAATGCATTTTCTTATTAGAATAGTTTTTTCTTGGGACTAGTTCTTGAAAGACATCAAAAATTTTAAACATCAAATATTTGGGGGGGAGGGGTAGGTAAATTTTTGCTCACTTTTACTTATAGAGAAAAATTTTGTACTATTTATTAAATAACGCTTCTAAGTTCATTGTTTGGATAATAGACATTAGTTTGATACGTGTTTTATACATTCTGATCCTTTTCTCTTTTAGATATTTTTTAAATTTTAATTTAAACGAAAAAAAAGGAAATCCAAGATGGCGGATCCAAGATGGCGGATCCAAGATGGCGGACAATAATTTACAAAATTACAGTTTTATCGCCTTTTTTTTCCTTTTCTCGCTTTACAAGTGTGTCCTTGTTTGTATTTATTATGTTTTAATATTAAAGAGATGATTTTACAGTTATATTTGATATTTTAAGTATCTGGATGGAAAAATATCAAAGAAACGTCGAAAAAACAAAAATTACGTCACTGTGACGTCATAATTAGGTGTGGCAGGTCAAAACTGGGTGTGAGGTTTCTTTGTATGGAGATGAACATTGTGTGAAAATTTCATGGTCCTAGCCTTACTGGTTCCAGAGATATGAAGGGGGGGTCCGAGGAGCCCCCCCCCAGTCACAGATTGCCTAAAAAAGCCCAGTCTGAATAGGGTTAAAATCGATCTAAAAGGATTTTGCAACCTAAACACGCGTTCTGATGCGTATCTAGCTTAAAATAATAAAATTTAGTTCGAAGGTGGTTTTGTGCTCTTGGACAGCGCAGTGATTGAGTTTGTGGCTTAGTCCCGGACGGCACGAGTTCGAATCCCCATCTAGTCCTTTTTTTTTTTCCTTTTTTTTTCTTTTTTTTTTTTCTTTTTTCGAACTGGACATTGTGAAAGTGATGTACTTTTTTTCTTCGTTCGTCAAAAATCCTTACGTTTAATTTAAAAATATATATATATCGAACTGTGTCAGTGTGAAAACGTATTAAAGCTTACGGCAATATTGCGTTACGCGTTAGCATTTCTTCTTCTCGGGTTGGCTCTTAGGAGCCTTTGATTAGACATAATTTTAAGCTTATGTTTCTCTGTAAAAGCACTCAATTCACTCGGGAATCGATGCTGCAATGAGTTAAGGGCGCCACGAGTTCAAGCTGTGTACAGCTTCTTGTTGTTAATTAAAACGCATGCTCTGACTGGCTGTCTGGTTGTCCAGCTGTTTTGTAAACACGATAATGATGTCACCTTTTTCGGGAATTGATTTCGCTTTAAAACCGTAAATTTCTAACGCTTTGAGTTCGTGCGATTGTTTAATTTCTTGCGAGAAATATGTCAATGTAAAATGTAAATATAAAACTTTATTAATTTTATACACGGTAAAATATCAGTATTTACAAGAAAGATATAAAAAAAACTCTAAGAATTAATATTCTATACACTGTTTTACACATTTGCCGCGTGGGAGTCCGATACAGAAACTGAAACCATTTATTGACACCGTTTTTAAAGTGGGCTAAAGACTCTGTCCGTAGATCTTCTAAGAGATCATTCCAGAGGAAAGCATCGCTATAGCTAAAGCTACGCCTTAGATAGTCAGTTCTTGGTCTTGGTATCACTATTTTTTATTGGCATTACGAAGCTTATAGGATGTAATTTTGGGAGTAAACATATTGCATAGATAATCTGGGGAGAGCTTGTTTATGCATTTGTACATTATGACTGCCTTATGCTTTGCCCTTCTAATGGATAAGGTGTTTCAGCCAAGCGAGTTGAGATCGAAGATAGCTAGAGCTCGTGTCATAGCTAGATCGGGTGATAACTCTTGTAGTGCGGTTTTTGTAGTTTCTGAAGTATATCACTTAGCTGTTAAGACAGGCCATCCCAAACAACACTACAGTAATCAAAGTGTGGCTCAATAATGCCTTTGTACATTTTAATTTCAGTGTGCATGGAGGTAATTATAAATGGCCCGACTCATTTGAATTCACCAATACTGGAAGTGACTTTTTTGAAATTACTTGTATGTGCTCCTTCTAGGAAAGGTTTTCGTCTATGTAAAGTCCAAGGGACTTACTATACTTAGTTTGATTTATTTTGACACCAGCTACATCTATGTTAATTGCATAGTCATTAAGAGACTGTAATTTATGACGCGAGCCGATAATCATAAACGCAGTTTTAACAATATTGAGACTTAACTTATTAGCTTTGATCCTGAAATCAATGTGTTTTAATTCACTGTTGACTTGCGGTTCAAGATCAATCAGACTGCAAACTGCAGAGCGCAGTAGAAACTCCAAGTCAACGAAAAGTACTGTACAGAAGAGGAAGAAAAACGTTTCTACTTGAATTATCGAGGATGCACCTAATTCAACAAACTAACAAATGGAGCAAAAACAATAAACTAAAGTACGTCAAACCTGCTTTTTTTATTCCTTTCATATTAATAAACTTTAAACTTTTTACATAACAGCCTAGGAAATATTTTAATTTGATTCATTCATAAATCTCATTTTTCAAAGAATTAATGATTGTTTACCTGCCCCTTCACTTCACAACAAAGTTGCATTTATCAAATGGCACTCATAAAATGATTGTCCATTCTTGTCACGTGTCTCAGAATGTATTGTCAAAAGAGGGTCTGGATAGAGTTCTTTCCTGGTGTACGGGTTCACAAGGGATTCCACATTGTATTCCCTTTGTTTTTAAGGTATTATGTCCTTGTAATCTATTGTTTAGTCTTTTGCTTTTGTTCTTGTGTGCCGGTACACCAGGACAGAACCCATGAAAACAAATATTTATTCAAACTTCAAACTTTTATCGATTTTTCTTCTCAATTAAGTTCTTTTATTTTATTTTTTTTTTTTTTTTGGGGGGGGGGGGGGGGGGTATGCCTATCCTTTTTTCTGAAGTTTTACTTCATACATTTTTTTAAACCTGACGAACGTTCACTTATTCACTTATCATTTAACTGAAAATAAAGTTACTGATAGCTGAGAAATGGGCGTACATTTAACTTACAACTGACCAACTTTTACCTTATTTTAGGGGGGGGGGGGGGTGGTGTACGCATTTCCTTTTCATACTTTAAAAAAAACTATAAACGTTTACCTATAGTTTTTTCTTTTCTAATTATTTTAGTTCCTACTTTAAATATATATCACTACTGAACTTTAAAGATATCTCCATCTAATAATAACATATTTTTGCAAAAATTTTCCAATTCATTTATAATATTTCCTATTTGCCACTATCATCCCTACAGACCGCCACATTGGACGTTCGACAGCAAAATGGCCAGAAGCAAAAACAGAACAGCATAATTCCCCCCTTGACGTCACCTTGATCGATGTTGTCACCCGGCTGCGAAGAAAGAAAACAAGCCGAAAGCAAAAGTTAACGTTGTATCACTGTATCTACAGCTCTGTAATTTACAGTACAATAAAACGTTGTTGTTGCTGTTGTGGAATGTTATAACAATGCTAAATGTAATGTTAACCGTAAAATAAAGTGGTTTTCGATTGAGTGTCGTTAAACCAAAACCAAAGTAATTACTCTGACCAATCACAACGGACGCAGACAATCCAATGAACCAATCAGAACTTGAAGTGTTGTAAAGTCAAAACCAAAGTAATTACACTGACGAATCACAACAGACGCAGACAAGCCAATGAACCAATCAGAACTTGAAGTGTTGTAAAGTCAAAACCAAAGTAATTACTCTGGCCAATCACAACAGACCCAAACAGTCCAATGAACCAATCAGAACTCGAAACAATACGTGTAACCGGCACCAAGGGCGGGAAAATGCCTGGGAACAAATTACGATTGGTTTTGGTTTTCTTTTTGATTGGTTAAGAAAGTGGCGCGAGATTTTTAAGCCAATCACAAACCGTAGAAATTGAAAACCGCTCTAATTCAATTACTTACTACACCGTAAAAGCAAACCGGTCGACTGCAATATTTATGTGATACAACTCTAACTGTAAAAACCATTTTAACTTCTGATCGATATACCAGTGGCAAGGGCCTCTTTATACACTTTGTATAGTCAATGTTCTTTTCTGTCTTTTAGTTTTATGATTTAGATTGAAACTTGTTGATTTTTTTGTTGCTTCTGCTTCCGGCGACTTTCGCTCCGAAAAGAAGGTGTCTGATTGCAGGTTACAGAGAACTTGATGCCGATAAGCCATAAATATCCTATATGGTCGGCTACACACCGAGGTTCCACCCAAAAAGGGGTGCCTTTTTAACTCTCGTAGTATACGAAAGGGTTGAGAAATCTGAAGTTTCAGTGCTTGAAAGGGTTGCAAAAATAGACTGGTTGGGTTTTAAGTCTAACCATTAGAAAGGGTGGTGTCATGTCTTTGATTCCAACGGACACGTTCCGGAATGGCGCATAAGTGCGCATGCTAAAATGTATTGGCCGCTGGCCAAAAACACCACAACTCCTCCCCACTAGCTAGTGCATGCAATATGGCAACTAACAAGGATCTGAAATGTTAAATCAAACGCAACACGCCTATTGAAATAAGCAGTCTCAATGTCACTTCTCAAAGTCACTTCAAAGTTCATAAATCCAGCCTAGCTGGGGGCATTCATAAGTTCGTTCATAAGTTCATAAATCCAGCCTTGCTGGGGGCTTCCGCACCCGGACCGGATATTGTCTAACAGGAACAGGTTCAGGAACAGGCTCACTCAAATTTGGTGGACTGCTGGCTGCATGGTCAGCCACTGGACTTGGTGGCAGAACATCAGTCTCCATGTTGCTGGCTGCTGGCCTCCTCACTGGCTTCAGACACTGGGTACCCACGACTCTCAACCTGGATTGGAAGTTCTGGGGTCTGGGTAACAGGGTTGCTGCTTGGTGTCACTGGAATTCTGGTATCTCTCAGTTGGTCTGTGTGTCGACGCCTCACTAAGCCAGGTTTGACTTCTACTTCGTAAGAAAGGGGGCCAAGTTGTGTTCGGATGATGCCAGGTACCCATTTAGTACTACCTGTGTAATTTCGTGCTAACACTGTCTGACCGATGGAGAATTCTCTGGTTACAGCACCACCCTTCGTGACGGTTTGGTCTATCTGACGGTTGCTTATCTTCAAGCGGAGATCAGGTTTCAGCAGGTCCAGTCGAGTGCGTAATCGTCTTCCCAAAAATAGCTGAGATGGCGCTTCCCCAGTCGTTGAATGGGGGGTATTTCTGTAAGCTAGCAAAAACGTTGCCAGCTTAATGTTCAGAAGTTTTACTTCCGTTTCACTTTTCATGGCTGATTTGAAACTCTGTACACAGCGCTCGGCTAGACCATTGCTGGCAGGATGGTATGGTGCAGATGTCAGATGTTTGATTCCATTTCTCTTGAGGAACATCTGAAACTCTTCAGATTTAAACTGTGGCCCATTGTCACTCACTAACTGGGATGGCACACCATATCTAGCAAATAAGCTTTGCAGTTTCTCAATGGTTTTCGTTGAGGTCGTGGTGTCCATTTTCTCTATTTCCAACCATCTAGAATGGGTATCCATTCTAGATGGTCAACCTCAACAGCATGTACCTCTGGGGTTTTGGTTGCTTGCTTAGGCTTGCCTTGCTGTTTGGAACGACAAACTCGCTGGATATGGCCCTGTTTTCCACAGTGGTGGCAAATCTGGTCCTTGTAAAAACAATTGTGTGTCATATGTGTGTTCCCACCACAGCGGAAGCAATGGGGGGTGGTCGCCGGTTTCGCTGGTGTTGGTTTGTTGTGTTCAGTCAACTTGTCAACGTGAGAGACTGGGTTGGAGTTGAGCTCACTTTGTAATTCTGAAGCATCGCGAATGGCAGTTTCCATTGCTACAGCAATCTCCATAGCTTTGGAATACTTCAGTTTGGCTTCTGACAGTAATCGCTTTTGGATCTGCATATTTCGAAGTCCACAGACCAGTCTATCTCGTAGCGCTTCGTTTAGATTCCTGCCAAAATTACAGTGTGTCGCAAGCTTTCTTAGCTCGGCCACGTAAGACAAAATGCTTTCTCCTTCGTGTTGGTTTCTCCTGTAGAAACGAAATCTTTCCGCAATTTCCAAGGGCTTCGGGCTCAAATGCTTCTGGAGAGTGGTAACTATCTGTTGAAAGAACTTTGTAGCTGGCTTCTCCGGTGCAAGAAGATCCCTCAGCAGAGTGTAGGTTTTCCCGCCGATCAAGCTTAACAAGGTTGGCACTTTATGGTCATCATCGATGTCGTTCGCCAAGAAAAACTGTTCTACTCGTTCCACATAGGTTTCCCAGTTCTCTTTTGTGTCATCAAAACTCTCTATCTTCCCAATAGCGGTCATAATTTTTTGAATTTTACCTCGTCGCCACTGTCATGTCTTTGATTCGAACGGACACGTTCCGGAATGGCGCATAAGTGCGCATGCTAAAATGTATTGGCCGCTGGCCAAAAAACCCAAAAGGTGGCAAACATTAAGCTTGCCCCCGAAAGAATATTGATCTGGAACTGTTCTTTTATTTGCCCTGTTTTACAGCATTTATGTGACCCCGTATGGGATAAACGTCTGTTTTTTTACTAAACTTATCTTTGAGGCATAAGAAATAGGTTTCATTTGGTATCAAGTTGGTATGTGAAAGGATAAGGGGTAAAACCTCTGGCGTTCCCGTATGAAACTTTATTTAGTACCCTCCCCGCCTTCCCCCTCCCCCCCCCCCCCCCCCGCAACCCCACCTATTTAGAGGGGGCGGGGCATGCAGAACGTCTTTATTTGGTACTTGGCGCGACAAAATCAAAAGCGCCAAAGAAAACGAGTTTGTCAAAAATTGAAGGCTAAATAATAAGTTCATACAAATAACAATTTTATTTCAAACCACATTGTAGACATTCCATATCGGTATATAGAACATTAAAAATAAATGTTAAAAATTTGAATCAGAAGGGAGACTACTGACATAAGGCTTACTTGTTTATCAGCAAGTTGATTTTGGATTTCACCGCTCCCCACTGACTCCAAGCACTGCGTTCCACTGCAAACAAGAAGTCACTCGTTTTAAAAAATACGGTATGACCTAAGGCGCCTTGGCTTTAAATAAGCATCCCACTTCAGTAAGTCCCCTAAAGTAAAGTAATATCTGAGTCATTGCTTCTATTTTATAAGGCCTGGTATTCCAATAAGTGGTTTTGTGATACATGAGAGTGAAAGCCCCCCGGGGTGGGGGAGTGGGCTACTCCTTGTAATGAGCAATACGGGGATGCTCCGCCCGAAAGGGACTACTTTTTTGAGGCTTGAGACTGGAGGTATATAAAAGGGTAGGGAAAACTTCCATTTACTTATTTATTTATTTATAGTTTGGTTAACATCGAAAGTGGTTACTCTTGATGTTTTTCCGTGGATGTCTTTCCATAAATTTATTTCAAAGGTATAGTAAAGAGATGCAGTGTTTTTTCTGTACGTATATGAAAGGGATACATTTTCTGCAAAAACGGTATAAAAAAAACTTTGTTGAGTATCCCCACGAGGGGTGAAAGCCAATCCCCCAGTTGACAAATTATTTGCTTAATCCTTTCACTCATCATCATCATCATTATCATCATCACATCTTTATTTATTCACGGAATCTCATCATAAAAATGCTCTTCCAGAGAGCCGTGCAAAAATCATGCAATAAAAAATAAAAATGGTCATTAAAACTATACTAAATTACAAATATGATAAAAACGATTTCAGGCTTGTCTGCCCTTTAATGGTATTTGATAGACTATTCCAGAGAACTGCCCCTCTATAGTGGAAGCTATTTTTTCCAGCCTCAGTATACGGTCTTGGTACAAATAAATTATATGTTGAGTTTCTTAGATTGTAAGAATACATAGAGTTTGTACTATTAAAAATTTGAGCCAAATGATCAGGTACATTTCGATTTTTCAATTTATACATTATTATGGCCATTTGTTTTGTCCTTCGTGTTTCAAGATTATCCCACCCAAGTTCATCCAGTATCTCAACTGATCGTCTATCGTAGTTAGAGGAGGTTATCACCATGGCAGCTCTGTTTTGGAGGGTCTGGAGTCTGTTACACATCCCTTTCCCACAATTCCCCCACACTATACTACAATAATCGAAATATGGTAGTACCAGGGAGTAGTACATCATAATTAATGTATGATAAGGTAAGAGATGCCTTACACGTCTCAGAACGCCAATCCCTCCAGAGGTTTTCTTAGCAATTTTATCTACATGATCTCTCCAAGTTAATAATTGATCTATTTCAACACCAAGATATTTATACGTCTTATCCCTTACAAGGGGTTTGTGATCGACATGAATATTTAACTGATGCTGAAGGTGTTTTATCCTATATTGACTAGCTACAATCATATATTTTGTCTTTACCACATTTAGGCTAAGTTTATTCGCTATTAGCCATGTATGTATTTCATGTAGATCATGATTCATTTGTTGCTCCAGAATGTACTCATCAGCATGTGCAACAGTTAAACTAGTATCATCTGCATACATCCGCACTTTAGAGAAGAGGTTACAAGATGTAAGATCATTTATGTAAACAATAAATAGTAGTGGCCCAAGAATAGAACCCTGTGGTATTCCGCATTTAATTGTGCAGCTATCTGACAGCACACCATCGACAAATGTTTTTTGTGTTCTATGTGTAAGGTATGAAGTAAACCAATTTAGGCTTACTTGGCATACACCATATTGTTTCAGTTTTGTCCAACAAAATTTCGTGATCCATGGTGTCGAAAGCCTTTTTAAGGTCTAAGAATATGACACCATTTAATAGGCCTTTATCCATATTTAGAAACCAATCATTAGTGACATCTAATAAAGCGGTCAAAGTGGAATGTAGGGGTCTGAAACCCAATTGAGAGTCAGAAGGTAAACCATGTTCTGTCAGATAACTGTAAAGTTGGTTAAAAATAATTCTTTCTATCAGCTTAGTGACAGCTGGCAAAACAGAAATTGGTCTGCAGTTATCAGGAATGCATTTCTTGTCATCTTTGTATATCGGTGTCACTTTTGCTAATTTCCAATCCCTTGGGAAAATTCCAGTTCTAATTGACTCCTAGAGTCAATTAGTGACATGTAGTCAATTGACGACATGTAGTCAATTAGTGACATGTAGTCAATTGGCGACATGTGGTCAATTGGTGACATGTAGTCAATTCGTGACATGTGGTCAATTGGTGACATGTGGTCAATTCGTGACATGTAGTCAATTGGTGACATGTGGTCAATTGGTGACATGTAGTCAATTCGTGACATGTGATCAATTGGTGACATGTAGTCAATTCGTGACATGTGGTCAATTGGTGACATGTGGTCAATTGGTGACATGTGGTCAATTGGTGTTATAACATAGCTTAAGAAAAGCGCGCGTTCTGATTGGCTAATGCGCCCGATCCATTTGCCCGTGGGTTGCATGCTGACGTCAATTTGTTTTGTACTTTTTTCTCGGCAACTTTTTTCATCGATGTTGCCACTTTTTACAACATAATTCCTATTTTTTTCTTGCAAAATATGGAAAAATCTAACAATTCTTCCGGAAATGAGGAAGATAATTCCTGTGAGCTACCAAATTTCGAGCTCAAGCTTTTTGACGGGCCTCCGGCTAAGAGATTTGCTAATTTAAGCGAGCAGGAGCTGAATAAGCTTGTTGAACAAAGACACTCGGAGAAGACCAAAAAAAACAACAAATTGGTCTGTATCAACCTTTCGAGGTAAGTAATGTATAGCAGCAATTCTAGAGAGTGTTTTTCGGCGATTTGGCGACAATAAAATTCCGCACAAGCTTTCATTTTAAAACTTTTCAGGCGTCGAAAGCCATTTTAATGCTTTCTGCGAGCAAAACCTGTACATTAACTTTCATAATTTAATTTGTTGAGAGTTTTAATAAAATTTCTGTTTTAATGTCTTACATATTAAATCCGCATGTTCCAAAAACGTTGAAGATAATTGTTTACTGAGCGTTAATAAGGGAAGTTTTATCAAAATATCGGTAGCCTCTGATAATTTTTTTCAGTTTTGCTCGATCGTTGAACTCTGACAACCGCTTGAAGGAGCGACTGCATCGTGCACAAATATAAGCTTCAGTTCTAACACTTTCCAAGCCTCAGTTGTATGTTCTTTTATTACTCATGCGCGTAGCGGCATGAGGTAAGGTTTCGGCTCCGTTTTTCTTGTTACTCATGCACGTAGCGGCATGAGTTATAAAATGGGCTCTGTTTTTCTTCTTTTTTTTATTATTTTTTTTTTTGGTGTCACGATTTTGCATGCAAATTTATGCACGCATATTTTAAATTGGCACTTCCGGTTCATAGAACTTCCTGTTTAGTGACTTCCGGCTACTCCCACTTCCGGTAAAACAGCGTTACTGAAGTGTCACGACAGCATCTCCTACAACCCTACCTACATTACTAATGTTCACGTTAGGTATATATAATACGTAGAACAATCACTGGCTTCATTGTGGTACAGCCTTCATTTACAAAACATTCAATAGTAAAGAACGCAGTTTGCAGGAACGATGACTGAATGAAAGGAGTAACTCTTCTTCATATCGGACATCTTCCTATCATGTTTAAAATATATCATAAAATTTTCGTACGCATGCGCATGAGTGTAGGCTGCTTGCAGCCTCTTGTTTTTATTATTATTATTTTTATTTTTTGTGTCACGATTTTGCATGCAAATTTATGCACGCATATTTTAAATTGTGCACTTCCGGTTGACGTCTTTGCCATTTACACTTCCTGTTTAGTGACTTCCGGCTATTCTCACTTCCGGTAAAAGAGCGTTACTTAGGTGTCACGACAGAATCTCCTACAACCCTACATACATTACTATGTTCACGTTTGGTATATATAAGACTTAGAAAAATCACTGGCTTCATCGTGGTACAGCTTTCATGTCCACAACATTCAATAATAAACAACGTGGTTTTCAGGAACGATGACTGAATGAAAGGAGTAACTCTTCTCTATGTCGGACATCTTCTTATCATGTTTAAAATATATCATAAAATTTTCTTACGCATGCGCATGAGTAAAGGCTGCTTGAAGTAACAGAGACCAATTTTTTTAAGCCATTCACGTGTTAAATTTCAGCCTGGTGCTCAGAGAAAGCTATACAAACACCGCTTGAAAACATGACAATCGGTCAGCTGGACCACAACATGAGGCGATTTTACGCCGAAGCACGAACACAAAAAGGGGAGCCATACAGTAAATCCACCTTGCTTGGATTCAGACACGGAATTGAAAGATATCTAAATTCTCCTCCATACAACAAAGGGCTCCAGCTAGCAAGTGATCCGAGATTTTTGCAGTCAAACCAGATGTTAGACGCGCAACTTATCAATTTAAAACGAAGTGGAAAGGAAAACGCAACCCACAAACCTGCTATTGAAGAAGAGCATCTCAAACAGCTCAAAGCCAGCGGTGTTTTCTCTCTTTCTTCCCCACTCTCACTTTTAAGAAATGTCTGGTTCCAAATTGTTCTTTTCTTTTGCCGAAGAGGCCGTGAAGGACAGAGAGCTCTTACCACAAAAAGCTTCAAGTTTGCCGTCGATGCCCGCAGCCGGGCGAAAATTCGCAACCATGACCCATGATGAAGCTTCGAAGAACCATCCAGGTGGTGTCAATGACAAACCCAGTAACGAAAAAGAAGCTAGGATGTACGAAACTGCAGGCCAATACGATGGCTACAAGGCTCTGAAGCTGTACCTTAAAAAGATTAACCCGAATTGCAGTGCGTTTTTCCAGTATCCAAAGGCAAATTTCAGTCCTGAAGAAGACGTGTGGTTCGAGCAAAGGCCACTAGGCGTCAACACCCTGGCAAACATGATGAAAAAAAATCAGCGAAGCGGCCGGACTGTCCAAAATATACACAAACCACAGCATCAGAGCGATGGCCATAACACTGTGGTCCAATGCTGGCGTTCCCAATCGACATATCATGTCAATTTCAGGCCATCGAAACGAGCAGTCCCTTGCACATTACAACTCTCGACCATCCGTTTCACAGCTTCAAAATTGCAGTGATGTGCTGTCAAGGGCTCTTTCGGCCCCAAGCACTGGCTGTGCATCCACGGCTTCCTCAGTGCAATCCACAGTCCGAGTGAGCAGTGGTTCACGTCAAGAAATAAATCCTTCACAGGTTGCAAGAGACGTGGCACCATTCTTCCAAGATTACACCATTCAAAATGTGCAGTTTGTCTTCAATTCTTCGGAAAACCGATCCAAATTTAACTAACTTTTGAGAAACGGTTTTACTGACAGCATTTTTTGTTTGTTGTCAGTTCGATATTTAAGTTAACTTTCGGAGCAGTTTGAAATTGTTTGTTTGTACGAGATTGAGAAAACATAAACTAACTCACCGCGATCCAAGAAAAATGTTGATGTGTCGCTTTGTCAGTTTTTTGAATGAACATTTTCGCGCGGTTGATCGTGCTTTTGACTTCATGTAAGCAGGACGAGATTCAATAAATATTTCTATCCGAAAGGAAAGATGTTAAGTCTTCATGTTATAAAAGAAATGGTAAACGCAGCAGCTGTAACTCGATGGTTGCACGCTGCACGTTTACCATTTCTTAAAAATGTGGTCAATTGGTGACATGTGGTCAGTTGGTGACATGTAGTGTACCTCTAACGTCTGAGTCTGTCAACGATATCCTATGGTGTGACCATTGAAATAAAACTTCTTCGGCAGTGCTTTTGCATGGTACTATTTGTTTTTCAATATATTACAAAATGAAATTTGATATTTTTCTTAAATTTTGATGTTGGCACTCCTGGGAGTAAAGGGTTTAATAACCGAATCTTCACCATATCCAACTTACAGTTTCTGTTATTCATGCACAGAGACTGTTATGTCAAAACAAAAACAAGCACCATGTCACTCGTTTAAAAAAATGACCTAAGTGGTCTTGTGCTAGATGAAATCTTAATGTTTCAGTTTAGAAAATAAAGACCTTTGGATTTTAGTACGAGTGCGAGATTGAGTACGAGTACGACAATCCCGATAGTAAGAGGGAAGAGATGTAAGTGAACAAGTGGGGGGGGGGGAGGGGTGAGGGTAGGGGAGCCGGAGCCAGAGTGAAAATACAAGAAACTGAAAGACATTTTCAGTCCTTTGGGCCTTATTTTTCGGCAAGATAAGGAAAGGGGGTGGATCCCGGGGGGTGGATCCCCGGGGGATGGAGGTTGGTACTCGCTGTGAGCTATACAGGAATGCTCCGCCCGAAAGGGGTACCTTTTTGAGGCTGGAGGTATATGAAAGGGTGGGGATTTCGCGAGTTGGAGTATACGAAAGGGTAGGGATTTCACGAAGTATAGGAAAGGGTAGCGGAGTATAAAAAAGGCAAGGGAAAACTGCCATTTAAGTATTATAAAAAGCGCCTTTCAAAATATTTCAAACAGACGCACGTAAAGGCTATATGAAAGGGGTACCATTTTCAATGAAAGATATATGAAAGGGGTACCTTTTCTGTCAAAAGTGGTATATGAAAGGGTAAGGTTTGGACCTCGGGGCGGAGCATCCCGTACAAAACTTTGTTGAGTAACACCCAGACGTTAAAGACACATTCAAGTGTACTCTGTTATCGTTGTTGTTAGATTATCAACTTACTAAACAACAAGGCGAGGCTCCACTAGTGTCGGCTCAGTACAAAGACACACAGGGTTTCCATTCTCAGTCTATGAAAAAAAAAATTGTACAAGATGTTTAAGTGATATTTTGGGTGTTGAGCGGCATTTTCACAGTGGTTATAATTCATAAAGTTTTTTTACAGAGTGTTGCATTTTAATGCAAATAACATGTAACTGTCTCCGAGTTCATCTCAGTTCATCAAGCAAAAGTTTTCCTTTCTTTTCCGGTTCCATAAAACCGTTTGGTATAAAAGAGAACATAATTCTCTTGTAGTAACTTGGAACGGTTTTCAACTGAGTGTCGTAAAACTAAAACCAAATTAATTACACAAGGAAAGAGATCTAGAGACCAAGGGACGGGGCTGGTACTGCAGACCGCTGACGTTAGACTATGCACTTTATTTTAATTAGCGCAGCTTCATAACATTTACGCAATAATATATATACAGTACAGTACAGTACTGTTTCGGCCTCCTGGGACTCATCAGTGCAGTGCTGATGCTAGGATGGAGGTATAGCTTTAAAAGCCACCCCAAATGTCCCACACATGTGGTAACATCTAAGCCATGCCAGAGTGCTCAAACTAGAAAACTAGTGAGCTATGCGCAATGCTACAGCAATGACTCATCTATATCAGTATATATATCAGTATTTTTTAAATATACAATACCTGGAACGGAAACAGTACTTGAGGAAATTTTTTGAACTCCTGTGCATCTGCATCTGCATTTATTCTATGTAATAAAATAAGAATAAGTCATTTCGGAGTTGCTTTATACTTCATTATCAAACCGAGGCCAAGTTGCATAACTTTCACATGAAAATTAGTTTGGTTTGCATGTGAATGAAAACTCATTTTCATATGAAAGATTGTGAACCCGCCAAACCAACTCGGGAATGGCTGGTAAACTGAAAAATAACGTTATAATTGGCTTAGCCCCTCCTTCAAATAAGCACCACTTGTTGAATGCATTCTTGTTTTTTTTTTTCGAAATAATCACCTCCCACTTCACTATCGAGTGTTTTCACGTGACGTCACGGCGGCCATATTGGTGTCCCAAAACAAAGAAATGGCGGCCATATTGGTGTCCCAAACGAATCCAATGGGACTTAAGCTCTATTCTTATTCAAACATTTGCTATTTTTTTAGCACTCCAATATGGCCGCCCGTCACGTGAGTGAAAACACTCTATAACTGAGTCATTGCCAGCATTTTAGAGTTAAAAAGTGTTGACAGAGCGTGACTTACATAAAGTGTGAACTTTGATCGCTATATAAGACGTGCACGTGCATATCGTAGATGCAGAATCGTAGACGGTCGAAGTCTTCGACCGTCTGTTGTCTTCTGAGCATAAGTGGAAAATCAAATAATCTTCTGAGCTATGAAACAAAGGTCGCTTTTCGGTTGTTTTTGGTAGACCATAATGCAGTTCGATCATTGTCTTGAAATTCCCGATTTCGTGAACGTACTCTCCGCAATTCCGCTACATCAACGTGCGACATCTTCTTTTACACACCACGTGGAGTATTCACCTTTAAGATAATACTTGACATCGGCTACAAGGAAAACCGGGGACTAAATACTGTTTTAAAACGATCTGTTTGCCTCCCAGAATCACGGCACGATCGCTTGTCAAGCGAGAGAATTTCACATTCTTGGACGGCCAATCTTGGCTAAATGCGTGGTCATTGCTACTGTTTATGAGGGCAAGCTTGTATTCCAACAAGTGTCCATGTCCTTGACGTTTTGCGATAGATGAGAGTGAAAGCCAAGCTATGGACGAATGATTGCCCTAACCGAACCTTCGACATACATTCTTACAGGACCTTGCAGTGTTTCTGTTATTTATAAACAAAGATGCTTATGTCAAAAATAGCTGCTTTTATTGCCTCCAATAAGCGCCCAAATTCCTTGAGCTCTCACAATAAACTTAGCACCAAAATCAGACTCCGAAACGTGGAGAACTGCTCAAAAAGCGCCCAGATTCCTTGAGCTCTCATGGAGAACCGCTCAAAAGGCCGGCTTGGGCCAGTTGGCTAATTATATGAGAAAGGCAAGAGAAAATAATTTTAAAAAGAACGAAAACCCGTGCCCCACGATACAACAACAACAATTTATTCAACAACAACAACAATTTATTCAACAAGAAACAACAACAACAATGTATTCTTAGTATAATAATGAAAGAGTTGAATGATTTGTTTGCCCTGCAAATAGCTGGAAAGCTTATCGGGGCGGGGCAAAATAAGTATATGAAAAATACAAATATCTACAAAGATAATTATTTTCAATCTAATATTAGCTTGCATCCATGCTGTGAAGATTATTTGCATTCTCGCTCCCACGACCGCAGGGTCTCTATTCCACAGATATCATATAGCTCTCATCATTGCTGCAAGTATTTTGCTTGTAAGGCGAAGGAAAATCGCGTGTTTTGTGTAAAAGGCTGTGAAAATCAACAAACACACCAACTAGGTTTGTTTATTTCACTTCGGTCTCTATCTTTTCTTCTTGCCGTAAGGATCAGTTTGCCGTTTTTATCTTTACTATAAACTTAGGCCCCGTCCACACTAATGCGTTTTAGAAAACCTCCGTTTTTGGTTCCCCGAAAACGGATAAAAAGATTTGCGTTCACACTAGGAGCTGAAAAACGATGATCCAAAGATGCGTTTTCATCACCAGGCTCTGCTCGGACGTTTTTCTGTTCAATACGCATGCTCTAATAGCGTCAGCAATACTATGCGTTACCAGTTGTGACGTAAGCGTTTTTGAAAAGCTCCACACTAAAACGATAGACCTGCGTTTTCAAAAGTCTCCACTTTGAAAAGCGTTTTCGAAAACCTCCGTTTTCATCGATTTCATTCTCCATTTTGATCGTTTTAGTGTGGACGATCGGTAAAAACACGTAAAAACTTGCGTTTTCAAACGAAAACGCATTATTGTGGACGGGGCCTTACATGACATCAATCAAACTGACCAATCAGGTGTCGGCCTTAAAATAACCACGCTACCCTACGCAGTATGACACTGAACTATAATAATTGTCATAGTAAGAGGCTCAAGTATGGGGGATCTGTTCTCTCGGATTATTAGGGAGCTTTCGCAACCACGACGGCGACGGCAGCGAGAACGGCACAAAACAATAGGTTTAATGAGCGAAAACAATGCCTCTGCACGTGCGTTTTAGATTTTGGTACATTTCTTGCCGCTCCTGCAAAACAACAATGTCAAATGATTAAGGCCCCGTCCACACGTATACGTTTACGTTCGTAAACGCATATTTTTCATGCGTTTAGGCCTCCCGTCCACAAGTAAACGATGAAAACGGTCACCCTAAACGGATATTTTCGAAAACGCTCTCCAAAGTGGATATTTTCGAAAACGCCGTTTACCTGTTTACGTGTGGACAGCGTAAACGGATATTTTCGTAAATGCTGATGTCACAGCTGTTTATGGCGCATGCTCAAGTTATCTAGCGCATGCTCAATGCAGATTTTTAGCGTTTACGTATCGTTTTAGCGTTTACGTGTGGACAGGTGAAAACGAATCGTAAACGATGGCTGGCTTCGTGTGGACGGGAGCATTTTGGATAAAAAAATATGCGTTTACGAACGTAAACGTATACGTGTGGACGAGGCCTAAATTATAGGTTTTGTGGAGAACCTTCCCTTCAAATTCAGCTCCTGAACAATCCAGTCACATTAGACAAACTAAACAAATTGGAACAACTGCAAAGTAGTTTAAAATGGCGCGTATCCTTTTTTCAATTGATGTTTTCCTTGGCGTTGCGTAAGCTCCTTATTTTCTCGGATACAATTGTCTAGAAATTATCCTGTAGTAAGGAAATATGCAGCTTACCCAGGCGGTTGGATTTCTTCTGCTTGGTCTGAGGAGCTCGTCGAGTCATTGTCCTGATAGACATGAACATATCAAAAATTATTGCTTAAGGTGTTTCGATACAGTTTTCTGGAGACCATACCTACATTTTCAATCGGCTTTTAAGCGGTCTTTTCCAAGTCAGATCATCGTGAAATTTTCACCACTAACTGGTTTTGAATTTAAGTTTGGCTAAGTATATATTCTGGTAAAATCGATATTACCATGACGACGATAAACAAGAAACTTCGGCCGGTTCCTACGTCGTCTTCATCTTTAAATTTAAAGACGTTCCAGTGAATCAATGGCAATGAAACTTTCAGATAATATTTTGCACATCGGTAAGCATGCGCAGTGAACGTTTAAAAAAATTCCATCGAGTTTCTCAGATTTTTGCAAAAGCGATTAAAAATCGAAAAATACCCAAAAAATGCACATGAACTGATGTTAGGAAAAACGGTAGTTCTCAAGATCGCAAAATAGAAAGTAGACAAAACTTTGAAGGTTTACAAACATGAAATCAAGCTACTTTTTGACATTATCATTAAGTAATTTCACAAAACCAGTGTTAATCTCTCGATCAATTTATTGCCCCCGCAGGGTTTTTAAACCCGAGGAGGCAGCATTGGAGTCCCCGCGTAAAATAGTACTTTCAGAAATAGTGAGAAGTATATGGATATTACCAGAAAAAATCTCGACTTGACTAAAATGAGCCCGCACCAAGTATCGGGAAATGATGACGTAAAAGGAGTTTTGCCCGCACATAGAATCGGGTAATGATGACATACACCGCAGTTTTGCCTGCAACTGGTGTTGGGAAATAATGACCGAGGAATTATCATCTGAGAGCACGTTAAGATATTTTTAAGGTAAGGAAATGTTTCTCCATCTTATTTTATAAACGAAATTTACTTGAAAGTGTTCCAAGTTTGTAAGAGAAATAAACCCAGGTCAACTGGCAATTTTAAAACTCAGTTCTAATTTTAATAGTCGTTTTAGTCTTGCATTTTATATTGCTGATTACTCTATTGTATCTTTATTTCAGTTTTTGATTTTTGATTTTTGATTTCGATTGAAGCAGTGAATTGAACGTGGTGAAGTGGTCGAATCGATCAAATGAAGAAAGGTGAGACCCGGGAGGTGAGATAATCTTGATCTGAAAGGTTGCGGCATAATTTAGCCTGAAAAATATCCATACCGGATTGAAAGACTCAATCCAGATGCTCGCAGTGGTTTCTCCCTCGTTCGGCGTACAACTGTAGCACGGCGTAGGAGAATATACTGCTCGCAGGGTACATTACTCCTAAATGAAACGAAAGGCGAGATAAGCTTAATCTTGCGGCATTTAGCCTGCGACAACATCCCCTTATGACATAGTCTACGCAGAACGCTTCAGCTCAAGTGGTTATTTTAATTGCTTCGGATCGGATCATTTTGCCCACATCTTACCTAAATTTAAGAACTTCAGTATATCAGTTTTAGAGGCCATTTCCTGTTTTTGTGAAACCTGGAATTTATTCATGTGCCGTTGACTGTTTCTTGGAGGTGTCGAAATATCTGTTTCTTCCATTTTTGTCCAAACTATCCACGAGAAGCGAATTTACAGAGTTGGTTTCAAATCCCTGTCACATTATTCTCAGTTCAGTGAGAAAAGTAAACTTTTGCCAGGGATTCGAGAGTCTGTTTGGCTGCATGTACCTCAGAGAACGTTGCAGTTCATTTGAAGCAAGAGATTGTAATGCCACTTTCAGTCAAATCTTTGAAGAAAAAACTTTCAGCAATTTCAATTCAGATGAGATGGGTGTTTTTGCAACTCAGAGAATGTTTGAATCTTACTGTCAAACTTGTGAAAAAAATATTGTTCTAAACAGCAGGATTTTATTAACCCTCGGTAATAAAAACATTTCATATGAAAATGAGTGTTATTTCCCGGCGTAGCCAATCGATAAAAATCGGTAAATTTGACTTGATTGATATAGATTGTATCGATCAATTGGTAAAAATCGATGACACACTCATTTGTTTTATCGATTTTTCTTGATGTTAACGAGTGAATTTTTGGCGTTTCAAGTTCAAGTTCAAGTTCATTTTATTCACACTTATTCAATTACAATATACCAACATTAAGGAAATAAAAAAAGTAAGAACAGAGCTAACTAGACATTGAATTAAACATAACAAAAGAAGAGTGTGTAGTAGCCAAAGGAGCCAAGCTTTCGAGTTGGCTACTACCACAGAGCAGTTGCAAGTGGGTGGAGATTATACAATACTTTTAATAACTTTAAAATCGATTATAATCGCCTTATTTATTAAAATCAAGAGACAACAAATGAATACAATTTTCTTTTATTCAACACAACAAACGTTTACTGCCCAGGTTCACTTTGATTGGCTTCGACATCCATGCCCCTGTCACTTTCTGAACTTCTCATGGTTGCTTTTCTGTTGATTTACCGAACACTACTAGAACTGTTTTCAGCCATTTGTTTCCAACTTGCCTGTGTTCGTCTCGAAGATACAACGCAATTCGCTACAGCTGAGCACGTATCCATCTAAAGGTAATCTAAACAGTGAATTGTTAGTTTTATTATTGTTGTTTTATTATAGGTTATTGTTCTTGTTAATCTATATTCGGTGCCAAATTGTAGCCATCATGGTGGTAGATCTATGTTACCAAGGCCAAGGAAAATTAAATAAAAGGAGCTGACCGAATCTTACCACAATTTCACTAAGTACAAGTAATTTTTATATTCATATATTCATATCTACCTTTTATTAGGAGACCTAGAAAAATATTTCCCATCATACAGTGATTTTCGTAAGACTGTAAAACAGTTACTAAGTTAGAAGGCACTGGCAGACACTGTTAGACACTAATTCCATTGTTTTCTTTTGTTTAGTTTTAGGTAATTTTGGCTAATTTTGATTAATTGCTAGAAACTGTTTCACGGTCTTACGAAAATCACTCTATTTACTTGTGAATAATAGTAGTTGCTGTTTTGTTGTTTCTATGTTGCTAACAATGTAAAAAAAAATTCTGTAATTACCGTTTGCCTTGTTTTGTTTATCGTTTCGTATTCCTTGTAAACGTGAAAATCAACTTCATCACGTTACAAATGGTGAAGTAAACATGTTTAATTGAATAAGTACATTTTGTTCATTATATACCAGCTATTTGTAAACCAAAACGTTTTCCGTTAGGAATCGATAAAATCAAACAAAATCGATAATATCGATTTGATACACCGAATTGTTTTATCGATTTCTACCAATTTACGTTACCAATCGATAAAAATCACTTGATTTTTATCGATTTTTACTGGTACCGATTTTTATCGATTGGCTACGCCGGGTTATTTGCATGTGAATAAAAATATCCAGCCTTGCTTTGAAAAGGAGGCTGAAGAGAACTCGGAAATGGCCAATTGTAATAGTAATGGTGAACACCACAAGCGGTAACCCTGCTCATACCATTAGCGGAAATTAATTAAATAGTTTATCAAAAACGAAGTCACGAAACTCCAACATATATATACCAAGTTTGACAGAGTTCTTAACAGCGGGGGCAGCTGTAGTGTTAACTATTCCTAGTTACTAGCACACAAATAGTAAGGTTTGAAATGTTATTGCGATTTACTTTAAATCAAACATACAGAATTTCTTTGTTCTTGCAAAATATATATGCCATATACCATATTTTAAGATGTCTATGTGGGATTTTCAATGCGAAATCTTAAACGCGTTAAATTTCACTTTTACTGATTTCGAAGTTACTTGGTTATCGTCGTCATGCTAATATCGATTTTACCAGAAAATATATCTTGCCAAACTTCAATTCAAAACCAGTTAGTGGTGAAAATTTCACGTTGATCAGACTTAGAGAAGACTGCTTAAAAGCCGATTGAAAAATGTAGGTATGGTCTCCAGAAAACTGTATCGGAATCATGCTTTTTTGCATTTGAATTGAACGGAATGTCACTCTCCGAAAAATTAATAGTTTCTTTGTTTTAGAAAACCTCAAATGGTGAAAAATAAGCATGTTATCGACCTGTCCCTCGGAGATATGTGATATATTCCTCTCGCGTAGCGTACCCGAGGGCGAATATATCCCCTCGCTCTAGGTCAATAACCCTTACATATTTGTCCTAGTAATATAAGAGAATATACAAATATAAAAAACATTGTTTCATTTTCAAACTTCTGAAAACTGATAACGGCTAGTTGAATGTCTTACATTTATACAAGGAACATTTTTTATAGAAACATTGTAGTCACAATTCGTGAATTGAGTCTGACTGTGTGAAAAGGTTCCGCTTTTCAGTTTCTTTCCACAAGTCAGAATAGAATTTCGTGGATTAGGCATCAGTCTAGTTTTCTTGATATTCATTTAGACAATGTTATTTCATGGGCGTAGCTCAAATGGACTTTTACCCCTAAGACGTACCGATTCTAAAACAACACATTTCATATTTTGTCATATTTCTAAGGTACCACAATAATTCTAACGGTGGTGATTTTTTAGCACCCTAAGTGGTACCAAGAATTTACAAATTTCGATCCCTAAAAGGTACCGACGAGCACCCCTCGAGGTTGAGTTGTTATTATTGTCTCACTGAGAGGTCCCCAAGCCTTCAACCTAAACCCCGAAAGTGAAACTATCATAATTGCCTAACAGAAGTATTGCAAGTAAGTATTGCTCATAAATAGCTTTAGTCAGAAGCTTAGCTTTAGAAGCTTAGCTTAAGAAGCTTAGCTTAGGAGAAACACAAACCGATGATGATTTACAGCTTTAGTAGAAACACAAACAACAAGCTTCTTCGTAGAAGCTTAGCTTTATAAGTAGAACCATGTCTAGAGTTTAGGTATTTGGTTTAATAGGCTCTCTTTCAGCCAGTGATTCGGAAGGTCGCTGCCCAATTACTGATTAAAGAAGAAAAATAAAAGCTTAAAAAGAGGAAGATTCCCGAAAGAATTATCTTGATTTACTTGAATGTTAAGAAGCCAAAATGGCGTTTGATTGATTTCAGCTTATTACCTAATCGCTAAGTATGCCGTTGTTATTCTCGACTGTCTAAGTAAGGTGTTGTGAATTGTTTTAGTCATTTGAATTGTTATGCTAAAGGTTTCTCTTATGTTTAGGGTTTCTTTATAATTCGCGTTCATAGTCCAAGGTTATTGAAGGTTTAGCCCACACTGGTAGTTCTTAGGGTTTTTGAGTAGTACTGTCTACCTTTATGAATTTGTTAAACTTGAATGTCGGTTCTTGAAGTAGGCATGCTTGGGAACTAAAGCTGACCTTGGGTTTTACCTACACTATATAAGATTCCTGTTTTGGTGTCTAGTCTAACTTTACAGTTTTACCTCCAGCGATTCCATTGATTCTCTAGTACTTGTAAGATAAGATAAGATAAGATAAGAACTTTATTAACGTGTCACAATCGCTAGCATACAATGTACACTAATTGGGGACACCTAACTACACTGTAACTACAATAATAATCTAATAATTAATAAAATATAAAATGTATGTACATATATAAATATAGAAAAAGTATATAAATATAAATCGATTGTCAGTTATTGCATAAAAAGCAGTCTTTACAAGTATTGTATAGCAGGTTGTTATGAATCGTTGAGGTATTTCGTCTACTCGCTCTGTTAGGCCACAGGATATGAATTAAAAGTTATCACGCTTAGAAGCCAAAATAGGTCTACTGGACACGGGATGTGCAGTAGAAGTTCCCACGGTCAGTAAACCCAAATATGTCTAAGATTAGGGTATATAAGTTGCTTGCAATCGAGTTGTTAGTCAGTAGAAGAAATAGGAGTAGAAGAAGTTGAGGCGCTGTTGCTGAATAAACAAGAGTCCCGATACCTCTCCTAGTTGCTGAGAGAGTTAGCTGCGTTTTAGCCCGTTACATACTTGGTGGAGAACTCAAGATTACCTATATTTGTGAGTGGAACTGTTTGTTTACAACCTTTCCATTGCAAGCTAGATGTCTTGACATGTTTCGTTAGTCGCAGTACAGGCGCGTGTTGTAAACTTCTTATTTAGTATTATCTAATTTAGTCATAGTGTTGTCTTAAGACTTCATAATGACAGGTCAATTTCTGTTAGTGCTTTGCAGCATTTCGCCCTTATGAAATTTGATTTTAACAATAGTAGTTCGTAATCCTGATTACTTGGCAAAGAGCACGAGCCCTGGCCGAACAGGCCGCCGACCAGGAAAGTTTGGCTGCGTCTTTAGATTCGAGTGAGTGGCCGGCCCCTCCTCCTCCCGCTCCACAAACTAGCAGATCATTGTTTCGTTCTTTTCTAAGATCGGTTAGGACTCCTAGGACCGAGGCTCAGGCACAAGCGTTAGATGTAATTCTAACTCCGAGTGAGGACTCTGTAATTTCTTGGTGCGCCAGTAGTCATAACTCGCATTCTGAAGAGGAAGCAGGGGTTTATGAGGACGTAGAACCTAGAGAAAGTCAGTCTAGTCGTGAATCTCTAAGTGAAGATTCAATTGAGGAGAATCGTTCTTCGTCACCAGATAATTTCACCGTTTTGGAATCTAGTGATATTTCTCCCGCGCCAGCTCACGCTGAGATGGAGACTCGAGTCAGTCAGTTGTGCGAAGAGGTCGATCGAATGCAAGCGTCTCCTAATTCGGCGCAGGTTGGAAATATCGGTGTGAAATCGTCGGTAACTTTTCCAGTGTTTAGGGGAGATGAATGCGAAGACGTGCACGAGTTTATTAGGAATTATAAGAGCGCCGGTCGATTAAATGGTTGGGCGAGTATAATTTAGCTTTAGGGCTTCCACTATATTTAAAAGGGCACGCCAGTGCGTGGTTCAAAACTCTGCCCGCACCGGACGAAATGTCTTTCAATGAATTGTCCGAACAGCTAATTGCGCATTTTGCTTCCGGAGCTAGTGAATGGCACGTAAGGCAGGCGCTTGGCCAACGTCGTCAATTAGAAAAGGAGTCCGTTGCAGACTATTCGTACAGTCTCCGAACGCATTGCGCAAAAATAAATTTGCCTAGAACTGAGTGGACACACTATTTTGTACAGGGTCTCCTTCCTGAAATTCGTGAATATGTCGTACTGCAGCAGCCTGACGATTTAGAGGCGGCAGAAAATTTTGCAAAGTTAAAGGAGTCGGTACTAACGAGTTCAAGCAAACGTGCAGAGTTTGACCCTAAAGAGGTTTCAACTCAAATTTTGGACGAGTTGTCAAAGGCAATTACTCCCAAAGATAAGACGATAAGTGCTGTAGATCAAAGAGAGCCTTATGCAAGTAAGTCTGAAATGAAACAAATTATTAGGGATGAGTTTCGAGAGTTAATGGGAAATGCGGCTTCCAAGCCTAGTAATTTCAATCAGCGCTCTAACCAGTCCTTTCAACCAAAGGGTTTTCGCTCTCGTTTTGGTGACGCTGTGTACTATAATTGTGGAAGAAAAGGGCACACTTACTATTTTTGTCGTTCAAGACCAGATCCCAGAGTCCCTCGTCGTGGAGGCGGCAGACAAAATTTTTATCAGCAAAGAGGTGAAGGAGGTCCCAATTGGCAATCTAAGCAGGAAAACTGAATAGAGCCCCTGTCTCGCTGCAAAATGAACCCGTGATGGGGGCTTCCAAAATTGTAAAACAAAATCAGAATTTACCGAATTTACCGAATACCGAATTACCGAATTTACAGAATTTACAAGTGCTGCCAATTTTCAACGTTTAGTGGAACGTCGTTTTAGTGATTTGTAGCAAAATCGATTCTACAGTTGAGTTTTCTTTTGTCATAGTCATTTTCGTTATTTTTGCTTATTTTTAGGAGTTATGGATTATGCACACCATATCCACCAACTCGCTAAGTGGATTTGCATCTTCTGTTTTAAAAGAAAATGCAGCGTTGTCCCAGACTGGACGGTCCTTCGATGCGACCATTTAATTTGTACGGACTGTTTTAGAGACAGAAAAGAACAACCGAAGTCTCTATTCTCATGTCAATGCGGGCAACAGTTCCCTGAAAGCGCCTACGACTACATTACAATTTATACTTCCGCCGGTCGCGCAGAAGTGGGACTGTAACCTCATCGAACGTTTTGTTTTGATTAATTTCTTATGATTAAACATTAAGTATTTACGAAACCATTCAAACTAGCCCAAGCTGACTATTTTATTTCTGCAAATTTTTTTTTTTTTTATAACTCTTCTTCAAAGTTTTTATACCTAGAGTCTGACTATGGTATAGTAATACATTGTGTTTCGTCTTTCTATTTACACATATATGTATTTCATCGTAGTAGCTCCATTTTATTGTCCCTGTCTGCATCGAGGACGATGCAGAAATTAACAAGGGGGGCATGTTAAGAAGCCAAAATGGCGTTTGATTGATTTCAGCTTATTACCTAATCGCTAAGTATGCCGTTGTTATTCTCGACTGTCTAAGTAAGGTGTTGTGAATTGTTTTAGTCATTTGAATTGTTATGCTAAAGGTTTCTCTTATGTTTAGGGTTTCTTTATAATTCGCGTTCATAGTCCAAGGTTATTGAAGGTTTAGCCCACACTGGTAGTTCTTAGGGTTTTTGAGTAGCACTGTCTACCTTTATGAATTTGTTAAACTTGAATGTCGGTTCTTGAAGTAGGCATGCTTGGGAACTAAAGCTGACCTTGGGTTTTACCCACACTAAGATTCTTGTTTTGGTGTCTAGTCTAACTTTACAGTTTTACCCCTAGCGATTCCATTGATTCTCTAGTACTTGTTATGAATCGTTGAGGTATTTCGTCTACTCGCTCTGTTAGGTCACAGGATATGAATTAAAAGTTACCACGCTTAGAAGCCAAAATAGGTCTACTGGACACGGGATGTGCAGTAGAAGTTCCCACGGTCAGTAAACCCAAATATGTCTAAGATTAGGGTATATAAGTTGCTTGCAATCGAGTTGTAAGTCAGTAGAAGAAGTAGGAGTAGAAGAAGTTGAGGCGCTGTTGCTGAATAAACAAGAGTCCCGATACCTCTCCTAGTTGCTGAGAGAGTTAGCTGCGTTTTAGCCCGTTACAATAAGCTTATATATCTTGACAGTGTTCCCAATATCATATAGGCAGACAAAATCATCAAGTTCGTAAATAATCCGCTGTGCCAGTCGCAACCAAAAATTAAAGTCGTTTTGAGAAAGCGACGTTTATAAGTTAAATCAGCACCACGCCGGAACACATTCCGTTTTCGCCCATGCAGAGAAAGGAATTTTCATGATAATTTACTTCGTCTTGAAAATAATAATACCTAACTGCACTGAGAGTTGTTCGCTATTCCAGCCTACGATCAATTAATAATCTTGAACCAAATTTTTATGTCAGCAAATCAGTTCAATTTGGCTGTGCGTGCAGTGCGCTCAAATCGCAGAGACGTCTCGTCTCAGTGTACTTCTTTGTTCAGTTGATTATTGCCTGAATTTGATATTAGGTCTGGAATGGAATGCAATTTTTTTTTTTCAATTTTCTTACCCTTTCTTGTCCATCCATATCCATGTTTCTTTGGAAGCTGGATGCAGAAAATGAGATAAAGTATGAAACTGGCCACACAGCTCAATGTGTGGGAAGACAACAGGTTCCTATATTTTAAAGAGGTTAAGCCGTACATAAGTGAATCGCAAAGTTTGATTGGTTTCCTCCATGGACTTTCAGCTCATTTCCTGTCACGGGAAGTATCACGGGAATTTTGATGTTTTTTGGTCAAAGCCATTTCACAATACCTTTACTTGTTTACAAAATAATGCTAAAATACCAAGAGAGTTAAATCAAACAATTCTTGAAAGAGTAACAAATCATGGTCTGTTCTAGCCCATCTTGGAGACGAAAATGTGGAAACTTGAAAAAAATTAGCCTAACTTTTTTCAAGTTGTAATTCATTCAAACCCACTCCGTCAATAACTAGAGACACTCATCGACAGTATTGATATATTTTGTGATAATTTATCACACCACTGGAGCTTTATTTTTCGGTTTCTGATCATACAATAACATTTTTTGCTTTTTAAAATGACACCAAATCCCCGGTAAACTGATACCAAAGGCAACACGAAGAAAAAGGAAACAAAATAATAACAATGAAAACTTGAATATATATAAGATAAAATGTTAGAAATCTGCAAATGAAAGACCCCTGCAGGAATAAGCGGGTTCATAAACAGTTCCTTAACGAGCTCTCAGTGTTTTTCGGCTTACAAAGAAATTGCAAGGTTTTGAATATTTACAACAGTTCATGCTCACTGCGATTTCACGGTGGGATAGCTGCAAACAGAAAGGAAAGCACGAGCAAGCTGTCTTTATAGACTGCTTAACCTTTCGCGTGGTCAAGTTTCCTCAAATTTCATTCTGCTGGTCCATGGCCAAATACTGATATGTCCCAAATACCCGGGGGGGTACTCCCTATAATGGGCTATACGGGGATGCTCCGCCCGAAAGGGGTACCTTTTTGAGGCTGGAGGTATATGAAAGGGTAAGGATTTCACGGGTTGAAGTATATGAAAGGGTAGGGATTTCACGAAGTATAGGAAAAGGTAGGGAAAACACAAGTTGAAGTATAAAAAAGGGTAGGGAAATCTGCCATTTAAGTATTATAAAAAGCGCCTTTCAAAATACATCAAACAGACGCAAGTAAAGGCTATATGAAAGGGGTACCATTTTCAATGAAAGGTATATGAAAGGGGTACCATTTTCATTGAAAGTTATATGAAAGTGGTACCTTTTCCTGTCAAAATCGGTATGTGAAAGGGTAAGGGTTTGGACCTTGGGGCGGAGCATCCCCGTACAAAACTTTGTTGGGTACCCCCCCCCCCCCCCGGGCCCAAATACCGTGTAATCGCCTGTGATCAGGTATTGTTTACATGATTCATAACCGCTGCAATCTACAATTCATAGGAGAGACTAAACGACGCTTAAAAGACAGATTTAATGAAAACCGCCGTACCATCGATAATTCTAACTCCAAATCTAAACCTACAACAGCCGCCGAACACTTCTCTCCTCTCCAAATCACACTGCTAATAATATATTTTCACTTGTTTAAGCCGATTAGATCATTAATTTGATCCAATTCGTGGTAGTCGGGCGAGGGGGAGTCCAATAGATAAATATGGTGCTCGTCTTTTTCGCCGGTTTTGTCGGCGGCGAATTCGCCCCTGAAGAAGCAAGGTTTGGACACGAATATATCTAAGCAGCAGCAGGCATTAAGTCGACAATAGTCTGTTGCTGATCAAAGAAAAAAGAAAGAGAGAAATCGCAACTAGAATTTTATAAGGACAAACCCTATATTATTTTTTCACATATTTTGTTTTGTTTTCTTCACCTTATGCCCTTACCCCCTACCTCTTTAATATTTTGTGGTTACTCTCTCATACCGTACTTATTGCAGTAAGCGCCCTGGGTGCTTATTTAATTTTGGGACCTTGAGGGTGGGTGCTTTAATACCGTATTCGAGGTGGGTGGTTATTAGAGGGTGGGCGCTTATTATTTTTTCAACAGTTTTCGTCAAATGAGGACATTTTTACAGAATAACAAAACAAAGGATCGATAACAAGTGTATTTCGCTTCGACCAAATAAAACAATAAAACAAAGTGCAGACTCAAACATGAATAAGGCATGAACAGTATATTAGAACAGAATTGATGCTCCTCTTACTTCAAGCTAAAATGCTTTTGAGGTGTGGGTGGGGAGGGTGGTTAGGGGTGGGCACTTAATTTTCAGACTGGGCACTTATTCGAAGTGGGCGCTTATTTGGGGTGGGCGCTTATTTGAAGCTGGGCACTTAATCGAATGAGTATGGTATACAAATTAAACAAAATATTGAACACAGATTTGGTATCCTGACTAGAATACAAGCACCCTCAGTGCGGTACCCTATGCTCTTGTCTCCTACGGCTCTCTTATTTACGGGTTAAACAAAATGATATTAAAACGCAGTTTTGGTGTCCAGACAGTACTACAGACACCCTCAATCGATACAACATAAAACATGTCTACATTGCTAGTCGACATGACTATTTTGTCCTCCAGATGTTATAAAATTTCAAACACAAGGACAAACCCTTATATATTTTTTCGCTGTGCCTTCATATTTTTTGTTTTTGTTTTGTTTTGTTTTTGTCACCTTTTGCCCTTGCCCCCCACCCTACTATTTTGTGGTTTTCAAATCAACCCGACTGTCATATAGAAATTAAACAAAATGATATCAAAACACAGTTTTGGTATCCTGACTGCATTACAAGCACCCTCAGTGCAGTGTCCTATACCCTTCTCCCCTACACTCTTGTTTTGCAGATTTTAATCTACCTGATTCTCTAATATACACAGGTTAAACAAAATGATATTAAAACGTATCCTGACAGCAATACAGACACCCTCAATTTTAAATGTAAGGACAAAATTTAACCCTATATAGCTTTTCTCTGTCTTCACATATTTTGTTTTCCGTTCACATTATGCCCTTGCCCCTGCCCTCTTGTTTTGTAGTTTTTAAATCTACCAGACTCTCTCATATACAAATTAAACAAAATGATACATATATGATGATATTTGCCGACACAGTTTTGGTATCCTGGCAACAATACATACATATACATACATAAATATAAATATAAATATAAATATAAAACTTATTGAATCTCCTAATAATCAGGGTTTTTCAGACCCAACGTACATAAACATATAAATAATTCATAAGGTAAGTGAAACATTGAATAAAATGTCAAACGTTAAAATTGTAATTTATTTCTTCTCGAATTTTAGAGAAGCTACAAATTTAACTAACATCTCCGAGAAATAAATAAATTAAAAAATAATACAGAAACCATCAATGCGACACCCCATGCCCTTGCCCCTGAGAAGCAGCGCTTGCAATACGAGATCACCATCAGACGTGAGAAGTTCCAAAGTCAGCCGATTTCACTGGCTGTTTTTTTATTGATCTGATGTTTTTTCAATGTGTTTTAATCTGTTTTTTTCTTGTTCGGATTTACAGCAGTTAAATACAGCTTGTGGGATCGTGTAAATTAATAAATTGGGTTAATTTATTAAAGTTTATGTTATTAATCAATAAAATCTGATATGCAAATGGAAATTTCCTTCGGTACCGCTTGTATTCATTTTCTATCAGAACAGTTGAAGTTTGCAGCATATTAAGCCTTAACTTAAGCTTACACAAATAGCTCTGCTCGTAGAGTTAGAATCTCTGGCGCCATAAGCTTGAAATGAACAAGCTAATTTCCTAGCAGAGAAAGGTTGTTTGAGTCGATAAGTTAAGACGACGTTAATTTCATTTCCTTTTTGTTTTCTGTTCCCTATTTTGACGCTAAAAGGCCACATTAATTATCGAAATTAGGATAAGGAATGAATATATGCTTACATGACATCAGCTCATAAGATTCTAGTTTCGTGGAGCAATGATACTATGTTTTAAAAATTTATTATTATTATTACCTTTTATCAGGTTTCTAACCTCCATGTTTTAACAGGACCACTAAAGTGTGACTGTAGGAACACAAATTTAACCGCGTCGGGAGGAAACAACGGCTAGAAGGAGACAAAAATAACTGCAGAACGACGGTATAGGGATGATATCTGTTTACAAACATTCTTTTTGTTATTCAAATGTGCCAACCACTGGAACAAAAGAATCCTTTGTTTCGGCAGCCAATAAGGCTCTGTTTGGCACATAAACAACAATTGGTGACGACATTGATATCTTCCTTATTGCTCTACGAAGATCCTTTGTTCGGTTGAAACACAAATTCGCGCCGATCGAGCCGATCGCGGCGCATTCTCGTCCCCAGAGCCTTCGTTTCGTTTGGTCTGCGAAAAAACGAAGGGCTCTGGTAATAGTGCCTTCCGGATGTCGTAAAATCCACGACATCCGTTAGCGCATGCCTAATGCATTAATGTACTATCCGGAAAGTTAAAAACCTTTCGTCTGTGCATTATTGTCTCCAGAGCCCTCGTTTCGTTTGGTTGAGCTCTGGCCGGACAAGAATGTTGTTTGTGTGGAATGGCGTTCGAAAGGACTGTACAAGACTTAACAATTACAGGAAAACATCGCGCTAAAAAGGAAAGAAGAAAAGCTTTACGTGCTGCTGTTATTTAGAAGAAAGATTGTCTTTGTATTTTGCCTACTGGTTTTAGAAATTGCTCGATAAGTCAAACGATTTCTTTCGTTTGGGAGCTGTGTATTTATCGTTTCGCACTGAACGCTCATCATATCCGACCAAATCAGTTGATGGGACAGCTAAGTTTGTTGATGGACACGCTGTGGTCATTGATTAGACTTATTTCATCGAACAGTGGTAAGAAATATCGAGGAATTTTTGTTTTGCATTCGTTTCATGTTATTTTAATTGGGCTTCGAGTAACCTTCGTTTCCCTAGATTTGTATTTCAAGTTGTAACAAAGAGTACTACCTAATAAAGAAAATATAACTTGCTTACGAGAGTGCTGATAACGTTGTTGTTGTTGTTATTTAAAATGGGTAACCTAGTGGTAATATTTCTTTTCACCCTTGGGCTTTCTTCAGGATTTCTGCCTCTCCTTTAATAATACTCGTCCCTGTTGCAAGCAACATACTTCTTTAATATTCGTAGCCGCTTGTAGCTTCTTATTCCAAGACACATGCTGATTATTTTCGGAAACGAATCACTCATATTTAGCGACAATCAGATCCCGTTATACTTTAAAATTTAGCAGCCGTATCTTTACCTGCTAAACCAAACAAAACTGGGTGGCATTGGTCGTTGAATGCATTGAAATTAAAACGTTGGTTTTGTTGATGAAGTCATAGGACTTCAACATTTCAAATTCAACCGGAAGTAAAACCTTATGCGTAGAGGCGTAAATTTTTTTACGTTGTTGCGCATTCATTTTTAAACGGCCAATCAAAAAATTCAAATTTTTGTCCGTTACCAGAGCTACACGAGACGCAATTAAAAAAAAAACGTGGAGCACTGGGGACGAGAATGATCGCGGAGTCAAATACACGCACGCGCAGTCGTTTTTCAGCCCTGTCGAGTATATTCCATTACATGAAAGACAACTTGTCGAAATGCATTTGAACTATATCGTTTCGAAATTATCTATACCGCCGACTTACAAAGGACAATTAGACCATTTCTACTCTAAATGGTTTTTAATATTTGTATTTTTGGCGGTAACGGCCGCCCATACCAAATCCTTACAGACATAAAAAGTAACCCGTTCATGTACCTTCCGTAGAGATATTTTGAAAGGCTCTTTTAATACTCGAATTACAGTTTTCCCCACCCTTTTCTATACTTGAACTCTTGAAATCCCTACCCATTCATATACCTCCAGCTTGAAGGTGCCTGTACTAAGCGGACCCCCTGGGGATGCATATGTTTATGGAATGAAATTTTGAGACTTGCGTGCCGTGAGTTTACTTGATACTTTTGGGTGTTTTTTTTTGGTGTTGTGGAAGCCATTGTTGGCTAGCTTTTGTGTTGTGGTGTGGGTATTGTTCAGTGTCTTTTGAATCTTTTGTTTTAAGTCATTTGGTGATCACACCATCCGCAACACCAAGAAACTACCATACTTTTTATAACATTTCACATTCTCGTCCCCAGAGCCGCTTGGCCCTCTTAACCGCCGGAACCTGAGTACGAGAGCCAAGGGGCCCCTTGGCTCTCGTACTCAGGTTCCGGCGGTTAAGAGGGCCAAGCGGCTCTGGGGACGAGAATGGGGATGCTCCCTAATCAGCAACCTCGTTCCCAGGGTCTCTCATCTTCCCGCTCTAATTAAATAATTCACTCCAATCATTTTCTGATGAGCTCGTTTTATTGAGGTCGCGGGGGATACCTGGCCATGAATAAATTCATAAGGCAAAATTTTGGCAGAGGTGTCACTTTGTAAAACGTTATATCGTGAACGTTTTAAAGCCAATTTCACTAAAATTTAACAGAGGTATTGGCAATTAATGGAAGTGTATAAGGATTGTTTTATATTGCAGGGATCGCACTTTGCGGCAATGCTATAAGCCACTAAAGTTATTATTTTTAAAAACGTGGTTTTGTGTCCAAGTTTGCTCCTCGAGAAGAACACAAAGCAAGTTGATTTCATCACTCACTGACCCGTCAAAACGTCTATTGTGTCATACCTGACTCCGATTTTTTTATTTCAACTTTAATTAAAGTTCTGGTCTTTCATTAAACACCGTAGATCCGATAACCAAGGGGTTGCAACCCTCAAAAAGGACGGAAGAACAGTATCAGATCCTAAAAATAAAGCACATGTACTAAATATGCAGTTTCATTCTGTTTTTACTCGTGAGAAAGTCAATGCACAGCCTATAACTCTACCCCCATCCCCGTATACCGATATGGAGGATATCCAAATAACAAGAGAAGGGGTACTACGAATGCTGGAGAAGCTCAATGTACATAAAGCCCCAGGTCCTGATGGAATTACACCAAGGGTCTTGAAGGAACTGGTACAGCCCACTGCCTCTATTCTTACAGTTATATTTAGGAAGTCGTACCTTCAGGGAGAGGTCCCCCAGGATTGGAGAGCGGCAAATGTAACTCCAGCTTTCAAGAAAGGCTCTAAGTATGACCCTGGCAATTACAGACCCATTTCCTTGACATGTATTTCGTGCAAGCTGATGGAATATATAATAACTAGTTCAATCATGAGACATGCCAAAACCCATAATATCCTTTATCCACTACAGCACGGCTTTAGAAGTATGAGATCCTGTGAAACTCAGCTTATTGGCTTTATCCAGGATCTGATCAACAACATGCACGCAGGTGTCCAGACTGACGTACTAGTGATGGACTTCAGTAAAGCTTTTGACAAGGTCAGTCACCGGCACCTTGTCAGGAAGTTGGAATATTATGGGGTTCGTGAACGGACAAACAAGTGGATAAATTCATTTTTAACTGGCAGGTCTCAACGAGTTGTGTTGGATGGAGAAACTTCGGATGCAGCCGACGTACTTTCTGGAGTACCTCAAGGCTCCGTCCTTGGTCCCTGTCTCTTCCTACTATATATAAATGATCTGTCAAATTCGCTTATCTCAAAGGTCAGACTTTTTGCAGACGATACTACTGCATATCTTACAGTTCGTTCTGAAGCAGATGCACTTGTATTTCAAAGCGATCTTGATAAGTTAGCTGAATGGGAACGAGTATGGGATATGGAATTTAACCCTGAAAAGTGTGAAGTCTTGCGTGTTGGATGCAAACGGAACACCGTTCAACACGACTATGTTCTCCATGGTAAAGTCTTGGCATCCTGTGACTCGACTAAATATTTAGGTGTTACTGTGTCTTCTGACATGAGATGGAATAAACATGTTGATACTGTAACAAAAAAGGCGAATAGCACCTTGGGTTTCTTGAGAAGAAATCTCAAAATAAGTTCGGTCACTCTTAAGACTCTAGCATATAAGGCGCTAGTTCGTCCTACCATCGAGTATGCCGCAACAGTGTGGGATCCGTATACGAAGTCAAACATTTATAAATTGGAAATGGTTCAGCGCAGGGCAGCTAGGTTTACCTTAAACAGATATCATCAAACATCTAGCGTCGGTGATATGTTAGACCAGTTGAGCTGGGAATCGCTAGAGAGCAGAAGGAGGGCCATGAGGCTATGTATGATGTTCAAAATTCACCACAATCTTGTTGCTCCAGATGGGTTGGATAGAATGGAACCAATGCAAAGGAAGAGCAGGCACTGTAATTCTTTGAGTTACAAAGTCCCAAGATCAAAAACGAACCTCCATCTCTACTCCTATTTCCCAAGAACGATCAGAGATTGGAACAGTCTTCCAGACGATGTAGTGCAAGCATCGACCTTGGCCTCCTTTAAACAGAGGCTTGCCAGTCTTGATTACTAGACATGACCACTCCTTTCTTTATTTATTGATTTGTTATTAATTAAGTTTTACTGCTATTATTGTGAATGTACATTTTTAACGCTTGCGAAAATCTTCAGAAGTGAAGGAGGCAAGTTTAATGGAAGAAGAAGAAGAAGAAGCTTTTAAAGGAGTAAAATTGTCCATGTTAGAATTTGAAGCATCATATCTTCCCTTTGAAAGCCTATTTAAAAATTTTGAGTCAGATATGACAATCTATAATACACCTAGTTTACCTCCCTGCAGTATCAACTCATGAAATTCTCTATCCGCGCTGAATTCTTGGACACAAAATTGCTTGTTTTTACGCTTCCGAAGGCTTCCCGAGCAAATACGAATGCAAAAAATATATCTATTTATGGTAATTTTGCTAATTTTAATCCACGGGCTTTTGTCAACACTTCATGCAGAAAGAACATTGCGTTGTATTTTACCAGAAAGCGCTTTGCACGTGCAATTATTGATGCAGAAACATTACAGAGCCTGTTCGTGAATATTTCGCGCATTTTCGGTATCAGCCGTCGCACTTCGTGCATACTATTTTCATAAATGCATACTGATGAGCGGAACCTGTCCCCCGCGACCTTAAGAGAATTTGACCTCGGGCGGGAAGATGAGAGACCCTGGGAACCAGGTTGCCTTATCAGGTGTTGGGTGTCTTGTGTCCTTCTCCGCGTTTTGTTACGTAAAGCATGATGGCATGTCTTCGTTTCGTTTGAACAACGGTTTCAAAATATCCAACAAAAAACGTCATTTTATGTGTCACGTGACAAAATACCCGACGATTCTAGGAGTTATTTTGGCAGCCTTGTCAAAGCCTAGCTAAGCCTGGCCCGCCATTTTCAAAGCTTCCAAGGCACTGGGGACGGGTGTGTATTGCGTTCGGTGCTTTTGACTGGGTTTCAAAATATCAGTTGTCAGTTAAATTTAGGCCATTGTCTGTTAAATTTTGGGGCATTTGATTGTTGTCAGTTAAATGACTGTTAATAATTAACTATGACCTTCAATAACTGTTTTTGGCCAGTTTTGGCCCATTTTACACCCCCTATAATTATTTAAACTACATAATAATAGCCATTTGCACGATGACGTCATTTGACTACTACTACCAGAATCCTTCAGTTTTTTGTTTTGTAGTGCAAATTAGGGCTATTGTTATTTAAACCGCACTGGGATAACAAAATTTAAATAAGAAAGGAAAAAAGGAAATGAATTCTGGTAGTAGTAGTCAAATGACGTCATCGTGCAAATGGCCTATTAAGCATCAAATACTTTTCTAATTTCTTTGATGCGGTTCTCACTTTTGTGTCAGTGGATAAAAAGCTACAGTGTGACCATTGAAATGAAAGCTATTGAGCAGTACATTCCTGATTTATATTAATCTGTACAAGGTGGTTCTAACTTTTGAGTCTGTGAATGAAATCCTACAGCGTGACCATTCAAATGAAAGCTATTGAGCAGTACTTTGCTGCGGTGCTGTTTATTTTGCTGTACAAGGTGGTTCTAACTTTTGAGACTGTTGATGAAATTCTAAAGTGTCACTATTCAAATGAAAGCTATTGAGCAGTAGTTTACTGTGGTACTGTTTAATATGCTGCATAAGGTGGTTCTAACTTTTGAGTCTGTGGATGAGATCCTAAAGTGCGACCATTCAAATGGAAGCTACTGAGCAGTATTTTGCTGTGGTGCTGTTTATTATGCTGTACAAGGTGGTTCTCACTTTTGAGTCTGTGGATGAAATCCTAAGAGTGTGACCATTCAAATGAAAGCTATTGACTACCCGGGGGGGGGGGGGGTACCCAACAAAGTTTTGTACGGGGATGCTCCGCCCCGAGGTCCGAACCCTTACCCTTTCATATACCGTTTTTGACAGAAAAGGTACCCCTTTCATATGCCTTTCATTGAAAATGGTACCCCTTTCATATGCCTTTCATTGAAAATGGTACCCCTTTCATATACCTTTCATTGAAAATGGTACCCCTTGCATTTAGCCTTTACGTGCGTCTGTTTGATATATTTTGAAAGACCCTTTTTATAATACTTAAATGGCAGTTTTCCCTACCTTTTTTATGCTTCAACTCGTATTTTCGCTACCTATTCCTATTCTTCCTTAAATATCTACCCTTTCATATACTTCAACTCGTGAAATCCCGACCCTTTCACATACCTACAGCCTCAAAAAGGTACCCCTTTCGGGCGGAGCATCCCCGTACAGTCCATTATAGGGAGTAACCCCCCCCCCGGGATTGACTAGTAGCTTTAGCGTTGCTGTTTATTATGCTGTACAAGGTGGTCAGGTTAACTTTGAGTCTGTGAATGAAATCCTACAGCGTGACCATTAAAATGAAAGCTATTGAGCAATACTTTGCTGTGGTACTGTTTATTATGCTGTACAAGGTGGTTCTAACTTTTGAGTCTGTGGATGAAATCCTAAAGTGTGACCATTCATATGAAAGCTATTAAGCAGTATTCACTTGTTTATGCCGTTCAATGTTGTTCTGACTTAATTTTGAGTCTGTGGATGAAATCCTACCGTGTGACCATATTCAAATGAATGAGAGCTTATGAGCGGTGAATTATTGTCGTTCTTTTCTTTTTTTTTTCTTCATTATTTTATAACATAAATTCCGTATTTTGTTTTTGCATGAATTTCGATTTACACCGATCTTGGCGGCAAATGGGCAGACAAATTAAAATAGTGGAAATTATTCCAACCTTTGCCGGTCACGGTTATGATTTCCGTCACTTTAAAGACTTTAACAGTTTACTTTACTAGTTTTATTTACAATTATTAATCTGAGAAACCGGTGGGTCAACAGGAGACGTTTCCTTGAATTCGATGACTTGATGTATTTTAAACTCCAGTATACTTGACAGCTAATTGGTAATAAAAAGAGAAAGTAGAAGTTGATCAGCATTAGAATTAATATAAGGGTCAAACAAGGTGAATTCAGTCGTAGTCAAGAATAAGGATTATTCAAACAACAGGAACGATGTTCTTGATTATGAACAAATGATTCCCATCCATCGTTTGTGACAAAGACTATGGCATCAGTATCGCTGTTGCTTTATAAATGACTTATAAAAACGTACTTTATTTCTTTCTTAGATAATAGATTATATTCTTAATGGCTTAATAACACAGCTAATTGGCAATGAAAAGAGAAAATAAACGTTGATCAGTATTAGTATTAAAATAAGGGTCAAACAAGGTGAATTCAGTCGTAGTCAAGAATACCGATTATTCAAACAAATGGAACAATGTTTTGATTATGCAGAACAAATGATTCCCATCCATCGTTTGTGACAAAGACAATTAGTATCTCCGTTGCTTTATAATACGACTTATAAAAACGTACTTTATTTCTTTCTTAGATTGTAGATTATATTCTTTCTTGGCTTCAAGGCTTAAGGGAATAACACAAGAAATTACATAGAGGTTCAGGAATGAATAAATAATTCCTTTTGCCTCAGTCAAGTTAAAATTATTGGCCTATAAATTTTGCTGCTAGAAGCAAATGTTAGAATAATGCCGGACTTACGGTTGAGCTACCACAGGAACAGGCCAAAACACATCACTCTGCTGTACGTCATATGACGCAGTTGAAAATACCTAATCGACTAAAAAGCTTTTATTTCTAACAAAAACATACTGAGAAAGGTCTCTTTAAATTTTACCGTAGCAATTGGACTGCGGCATACACAAGCTGAACAATAGCGAAACAACCAAACTTGCATTCGTTTGAAATGCATGCTGATGTCATCATAACAAGAGAGAGATCGAAATAGACGGGGATTTTTGCGCAAATCTTGTCAACAAACGCGTTTGGAAAACCTTATAGTGCATTTGATTGTCGCCCGTTAGCAACAACTTCATGCACAAAGAATTCTTGTTTTAGATGTGTTTTAAACAGACAGCCGTAGAGAAACGACCGATTGTTTTGGACTGTAAGTATTAGTTTTTGCCGCTTCTTGCTTTGAAGTGGTTTGTCATTTAATTCTTGGTTTTGGATTTTTTCAGCCTAGTATAATTGCATTCCACAGCAAGGAATCATGATAATGAGGTGAAACAAGTCAGGCACAAGATGACAAGATGACAAGATGACAACAAGGACAAAGATGAACCGGAGTGAAGACCTTTCAGCGAATAAAAGGCTCGATGTTTTTGCACTGATAAACCCTTTTGAGCAGGCAACTTACAGGAACTCGAAAATGCCGACGTTAAACATTTGCACCGAAGGCACACGCTTTCAAATGAAACAATTGCTCATGAAAACAAGATACTGGAAGCGGAATGATGGCGCCATGTTCATGGACCAAACCCATGACGTTTTTAGTACTCGCGCGAGTTTGCGCTTTTGGCGCTTGGCCAACAGCAAGCAGGTGTTGAGATCCAATCTGAAAGCCTGGTTCAAAAGTACATGACATGCGCTTTACTGGAATGAAAACCCCGTTAATCCTAAGACTCTTCTTAACATTTGGCCAGTGTAAGTATGAAATTCCTGTTTCTGATACACTGTTCAGTTAATATGCTTTAGTTGTTACATTTTGCTTCAAGCGATTCATGCAATGTACGTTTTTTGTTCAGTCCCACATATAAACAGGCCACGTGGTCCCTGAACAGATCGTACAAGGACTGAAATCTTCCCAAACGAAGGTCCAACAAAATCGATTGTTTTCATTGCTTTTCGAGTGCATTTTACTTTAACCACATGCAGCAAGTATATTATAACAAATTTTGTGGTCTTAAACAGACAGAATCTACCGGATATTTGACAACTAAACAACGTGTCCAGAGAGATCCAAAATCGTTTTATATTGAACGCACTCTAGACTTAACTTTCTCGATTTTCGTTTCTTTCTTTATATCGTTTAGCAAATGGAAAGTGTACTGAACACACATGAGATGTATTTGTGCAGAATATCAAAATGACTTGCTCAATTTTCATTTCTTTCCGTTTGATGTAGGTATTAACATAGAAAGCAAACAAGGCCAGATTATCACACGATCAGGATCAAGAATCGAAATCCGTCATTGGTAAGTCAGTAAAATACAACAGAACTTTACCTTGTTAAAAGGAAATTTCTATGATAAGCGTCGAAGCATTGCCGTGTTATCACTTCTGTTTAATAACCTAGTACGAACTTATCTAATCAATAAACTGTACAGTGAGATCAGAAACTCACAACTATCGTACTACGTATGATGATCACCTAAACCTTCGCCTTTACCGTAACTCAATAGCCCAGCTTTACTTTTTCTTTCACGTTGTAAAGGCTGATAACACACTTAGCGTACAAACTAAGAGTGCGACAAACACCAACAAATTTAAGAGAAACGAAAGAAATGAATTATGTGGAGATAGGAGTATAGCATTAGCTTTTTGTATATTATCATTGTAAATTAGTCATGAAAAGCCCATGCTTGTATTGTAGCTCTTCCTCCAAAGCTAGAGTTATCTTCTTTACATTTATGCTTTTATTTGAATGTAATGCAATACAACTAGGTTTGTACAAAACAGTAAAACAAGAAGTCAAACAAAGCTCTTCTAAATGGAGTTCAGTTTAAAAGTGTTGTCCTTCAATTAGATGTACAACAAACTCTATGTTGGGGTTAAACTCGCCATTCGAAATGATAACGGTATTCAGGACTTGATTAACAGACCTAGAAATAAAATAATAAAAACGAGAAACATTGATTTGTTAACGAACACAACACAAATTACATAAATTTGGTAAACTTTCATCAGTAACTAGGATAAAGCTAAAGCTGTGGTTAAAGCTTGCGTTCAATAGGCTTTCCCATTGCAAATGATTTGAAGATATTTAAGACACTTTCTACCCTTTAAAGGAGACTTTAAGGTCCTTCACTGAGAAGAGTATGATAGTTACTACAGACTATAGTAGTATAGAGGGGTGTAGTATATTCATTGGTCTTCTTCCTTGTGTTCCTTATGCTTTGCACGGGCGACATCTGGAAGCACGTGTTCCAACACAAAGGAACTTAACTTCACAATAGAAGCACATGGAATATTAAATTTGTTTACCCTTTCACTTTCCAGAAGATGCGTTTACTTTGCTCAGCACTAAAAAACCGTAATTTCCCGATTGCTTCGGTTTAACGGTTTCGCTTTGTGATTGGCTAAAGAATCTCACACAACTTTCTCAACCAATAGGAAGTAAAAACCAAATCAATATTGATTTACTTGCACGTGTTTTCCCGCGCTTGGTGCCTGGTGCATGCATTTTGCGTCGAGTTTTAATTAGTTTAAAGGTTTATTTGGGCTGGGTACGAGATTAGGAAGTGCAGTCTCAATCCCAGTGCCGACACTCAAAAATCTCTCTATTAAACAAACCAAACCAAGAAAAAAAAGTAGGCTTTAGAGTTCACTTCCTGTAACTTTTCAGTTTCCTTTGAAAATCATACTCCGCTTGAAAAGGATAAGGCTGTTAGAAAGTTGTCCAAAATCAAAATTTAAACACACACCCTTGTTATTTCAGTTTGTTTTGAAATGGCTGCTGAGTTTCCCGATGGTTTACTGAAAACAGAGGACATTATACACAGCTTAGATAAGGTGAGTTTTGAAAGAATAAAACATATTTGATTCATGATTCACTAATAAGAAATGTCAGAAATACCTTGATAAGCCATACCCTAAAGTTGTTATGAGTGGAAGTAAAAAAAAGTTGAATCTCGTCAAACTGTTTAAAATAGCCGAAACCGGCCAAACCAGTCAAACTGGCCGACTAGTATAGGAAGCTGCGCACTTCATTGGGCAAGGTCTTCCATTCACTACTCGCTGTAATATCAAACCGGGGACTTACTCACCAAAAGCATTTGTAGTCATGCCCGCACAGCCAATAGAAGCACTGCTGGCAGTGGCGATGCCCGCAGCTAGTTTGTTCATGCGCTTCGCTTGGCTCTCGTTAACAGTTTTTTTTGAAAAAAATAAATTAAAGAAAACGTTCGTGAACAGTCACACCACAGAGATTTCTCAAAGTTATGTAACTGATTTGCTTGTGGATTTTCAAAGTTTGCGATATATCACTATTAGCCAAACATACAATGTGGTTACCATTTCATTATAATTTTATGATCATTTTATTGTGACCAAGAATGAATCTCAACTTGTGGACACTCGCTCTAACTGTCATCACACGTTTTTCTCTTTCATTTTTCTTTCTTGCGGGTCGGGGGCATTCTTAAACGGAATACATCCATCGAATTCTTGGAGGTATACCTTTCCTGAAATGCAGAAAGAAGTCACTACTATTAAGGTTTAGCCTATTTATCCTTAAAATATTTTGAGTCTTATAACTTTGTTTCACTTCAACATATTTTTCTCAGCGTGTTTTGATTTTATAATGGTCAGAATATTTTCCAAAACCACGCGCGCATTTTACAGAACACTCTGGTTTCGATAACTCGCCAAAAGTAAAACAATTCTGTTTTTTAACAGGTTTTTCCGCAATATCGATATTCAGAGAATGGGAAGAGAATTGAACAGTGCTCAGAACCCTTGTAAGTATTTAAAATAACTGGAACTTACCGCAACTTTAACTTAACGGTATGTGCGTTTGTACGCCTGAGATTTCATCTCAACGTTTTAAAATCCCGTCCACTTATTTTCTTTTCTTTTCTCTATACTTCTTTATGACTCCTTCCTATAATATTTTTCTTCGTTCTTTTTTTCCCCTCTTTTTCTTCTCCTTTCTATGATGTGAATTTGAAGAGAAGAGAAACAAAAACAAAAGAAAACTCCAAGCGACGGAAAGTAAAGGAAGCGTTGAGTTCTTCAATTGTTATGTCTCAGTTACGTTTTTTTCTTTCAGCAGAGTACGCGGTGCAGCAGATATGCAGGTTAGATACCATGTTATAATAACAGTAAAGAATGAAACATACTAAGGTAGCCTAACCTCTAAGATATACACTCATACCCACATCACAGGACTCATCATTTGACTCCTGTGCTCACAGGGTTACTAGATACCCAAAGACAGGCTTAGTAACACATGTGAAGTCCTTACCACTACACTCACTAAGTGTATACGTTTGCTTACCGACTGGTAAATGGAGTTTCTTCCCTTGATCTTGTGTAATTCTTTTTCCCAACCTATGCAGGTACCTGAAAGTGAAAACATCGCGATCAGGACCTCACGAAATCAACCGACGGAGGATCCAGCCTAACCTTCTTATTGTTCATAAAACAACAAAATGTAATATACTTTGAGACGTACACGTGTACGTCGTATATATGATCTCGGCTTATATTGGTCTTTATAAAAAAAAACTAAACACAGTCACATTGTAAAAAGAGTGGGTGTAAAGAATTAAGTAAAGAAAATAAACTTTATTGAAGGACTAGAAATATAAAGTTTAAGGGGCAGCGTGACGGGGATTTTACTTTTTTGTTTGGTCAAAACCATGCTACAGTACGTTTACTTATTTACAAATATTTACAAAACTAAAACACCAAGAGTAAGAAATTAACCTATTTTAGAAACTGAAACAAATCATGGTCTGTTCTAGCTCATTTTGAAAAAAGAAAATGTGGGAACTTGAAAAGAAAAGTTAGGATAACTGTTTTCAAGTTGCAATTTACTTAGACCCAGTCCATCTAATACTAGAGACACTCATCGACAGTTTTGGTCCATATTGTGGTGGTTTATCGCAAAACTGGGCCATTACATTTTGGTTTCTGTCAATACAAATGTTTTTCTTTTTATTTTTGAAATGAGACCAAATCCCCGTGACACCGGGTTGTGCCTAAATCATACCATCCAGAAGGACGTCGGACACCTTATTGAGACTTATATAACGTAATGTCGACACTTCAATAAATTTTTAAGTGTAAAAAAGAAAATCTAAAATCCCCACTCAGGATTGAACCTGTGACCTCATCTAGGCTTAGGCTTACATAGCCTACCGTACCACTGTACCACCTAGCTTTTCGGGTTGCTTAGTCCTAAATTTTAACTATATAAACTGCTACCCTAACCTCAACTGAAAGCTGACCAGTTACTCCGTTATATAAGTCTCAATAAGGTGTCCGACGTCCTTGTGGACGGTATGATTTGGGCTTGACCGTGACACTGCCCCTTTAATCGACGTTTCGATGAATATCCGGCGACATCAACTTTAAAATAAAGTTTGTAGTGTCAAAGTTGTAAATAGTAATGTAATTAAAGTTGTGATGGCATTTTTGAGTACATTATGGAATGTCGTTATTTGAATATCTTTGTGAAAATGAGCCTGATACATCGAATGCAAATATGGCTGCCGATTTATTATTCTTTTATGTGTATGTAAATTAGCCTGACTGGCCTCGTTAGCATGTGCAAAGTTCAAAAGAATGTTTACTCTAAAATGAGGCTAGTCAGGCTAATTAACATACATATAAAAGAATAATAAATCGGCCGCCATATTTGCATTCGGTTTATTGAACATTAAATGACGGGTTTAGTTCTTTAATGCATAGCATCTCATGGATAGGCAGTCGAATTTATTTCGGCACTTTCCGATCAGCACCACAAAGTTCTCTTCTTAACCCCATGTTATTGCATGTGTTTTCCGATTGAGTATCTTGAGCTATTGTGTCCCCTTATGCGTTGATGTGGGCGTCGATTTTTTCCGTTTGAGGGTACATTCTTCTACGGTAGTGCAAAAATCTCGAAAGCAAAATTGAGTACAGCTGAAGTTTCATTTATTGGCCATGGGTGTTCAGACATAAATTCAACCAAGAATGTAGTGGGAGCGGGCTAATACAGACTTCTGTTTCACTGAGTTCACGGAAAGTTCAAGTAAGCTTTGATTCGAGATATCGAGATTCTACTTTAGGTTTAAACATTTCGACGGTTTAACAAACTGGACAAAGTTAAATTAATCCTGTGAGTCGTGAGATGACCATCTGTCTGAATGGCCAGCATAGTATGGCATTTTACAGTAAAGAGGACAACAGGGTAACTGACATTAACAAACCGGACAGTAAAAGTTCAATCAATCTTGTGAGCCGCAGCAACCCGATTCATTAACATGATATGACTATCTGCCTGAATAGCCAGCATACAAACTGTTCATAACAGTGAAATACTACTAAGCTCAGTACATTGAGGCAACGATAGTCACAACAAAAACTGACTGTAATGAGCTACACTTGAAGTCTGTCGAATCCAGGAACCCATTCCAGCTCAATTTTCAACCGAAAGATTTCTAGCAGTACATTGGAACCCCACCTAACCAAGCCACACCGATAATACAGCCACCTATTTATTACGGCCACTTCTTTTTGCTAGAAGAAAAGCTAAGTCATATAAACATACATGATACCAACCTTGTTAATAAGGCCACCCCTTTAATGCGGCCAGATTTTGGTAGCCCAGTGATCGCCAGATTAACGAGGTTCCACTGTACTTTCTTGGATTCTTTTTGTTATGATTCTAACTAATTCAACTGTAGGTGGATCTTAAAGTATTGACCGCGGTCGAACGTCGGAGGCGTTTTTCGTTTTATTTAGTGGGACTTCATTAAATATCAAGTGGAAACATGGTCAAGGATGTATAAAATAATTAGTTTGTGTAACTATCTTTTCATCTTTCTCAAAATAAAACTGACCAAAACGCTTCGTGCCTGAGCAAAATTGTGTTGGCAAATGGCGCCGACAATTCTGCAGTTCATAGTTTTCAAACGCTTAGAACTTTTTTTAGTAAACTTTCAAAACGTTTAGTGAATTGACAGTGTATTGGTAATATATTAAACTTTAAACAGTGAAAATGTCAACCTTCACTTTGAAGCACTTTGAAGTACTTTGCTTAGCTTTTGCAAATTATGCTGTATAAAAGGCGTTCTAACTTGTGAGTTTGCAAATGAAATCTTGCAGCGCGACTATTTAATTAAATAAAGGCTATTGAATAGTCTTCAGTGATGCTGTTTATTATGCTGCACCAGGCGGTTCTAACTTGTGAGTTTGCGAATAACATCCTAACGCGTAAACACGCAAATAAAAGCTATTTAGCAGCACAGGTGTGTGCTTGCGATTTTTTCCCTCAAATTTGATTTTAGGTGCCATTGGTTACTATCTTTTTGTTCCTTGTAGCAACCCACTACCCCTCATTTGGCAAACTGGCAGCACTGAGTTTGGTCGCAGCCCTGGGAGTTTATGCTTACATTCCTAATAGCGCCCCCGACTCAAGCTCACGAAAACATTGCAAAACAAAGACGAACAGAAATGTAGACGAAAGCGAATTTCACCGCGAATTTCACTTAAGAGACTCCCATGCAAATGTGACTCCCATGTAATTATAATGAATCGCTTACTTTTCATGGTTACTGACCGTAGTGATTCAGCCCCAAAAGTTAATTTCTTCAGAGCTATAGACAGATCAATAATTGATGTTAATTATGAAATGATTGTAGTATGAGATCAATATAAGAGATTCGAGGGAGTGTTCAGCGGGATAGTCTCATCAACAGAAGTCTGATAATCCACTAATGGCTCACAGAGAACGTACCTTAGTAGACTTAGATCTTCGACTTAATTTGCGATTTACATTGACAAGTCATCGTTTCGCCAAAAATAAAAACACTAATGCTCAACAAGGAATGAGAAGTCTGGAAAATATATATAATATTGCTTAAACGCTATGACGTATTCTTAGAGATAAAAAGCACCGGCCAAGTCAAAAGATGAAAAAGAGAGAACGAAAACGTTTGATTTTGTACGTAACATTATATCGTAAGTAAACTGAGATGGAGTGGAAGTGAGACAGTGGAAAAGGAAGTCGAAATACTCTGTGCCCAAAAAAGGTTGGAAGTTTCATGACTTTAGGATACACAAGATTGAAAAAAGTTGTACCATAAGTCATAAGAAATAAGTCATACCGGTTTAGGAGTAATGATCCCAAAACGACGAAAAAAGAGACTTGAATTGAGTCTTGAAATGCTGAATCTTAACAGAGAACTTAAAGGAAAACAAAGCCAAATGTGATTTCGGAAGCGGAAATATTATATATATTATATTGCTTGGACGAAACATCATACAGTGGAATTCCGATTTTTCGAACCCTCCATTTTTTTAACTTCCCGATTATTCGAACCAAACCTCATTTCCCTTGGATTTGCTTCAGTCTGACAAACACTGTAATTGTACCCTCGATATTTCGAACCTATTCTTGGCTCCCATGCCAAAAATGTACCCTCAATTTCTCGAACCTTAAAAATTTAGGAAACAATAAGAAACCGGAAATCACAAGAATTAAAGTAAATCGACGTTTTGATGTATCCGGCGATATCATTGAATACCATTGCAGTTAGGATTTGAAAGTTGCACGGAAAGTGCTATATTCAAATTCAACTCTTTTGATTTCCAACTTTGACACTACGAACTTTATTCTTGAAAATGATGATTTTGCCTTCACCACACAACCGAACACACTCAAAGGTTGAGGCATGGGCGCGTTGGTCAGCCAGGCCCACGATACATTTTATTATTGACAAAGGACTATCATATTACAATATTACTATAATATACTATACTATAATATTACAATAACTCTAGGTTGGTCGGCCAGGCTCACGATACATTTTGTTATCGACAAAGAACTATAATATAACAATAACTCTAAGCGCACCAGAGCCGGACACGTAAACCCCAAAAACCCAACTGTTGGAAAAACTGGGGACAGTGTACTCCCGACCTATGCAGTGGTGCTACCTTTGGGGTTTTAAGGTGTTTTAAACTAAGAAACAAACGACTAAAATATGCGGCTAAAACTGCCGATAACAAATCTTAAGGTATTACAATAAACAACTAAGACGAAAGTTAACTTATTTGAACAGTACTAGAGGCGGCGAGGCTGACCGTAGAATGACATAAATCTATCAACGAACACTTTTCAAACTCACGAACCGTGAGCCTCTGCGCACTACACTAGTACCCGGTTCTCTGCTCCGTGTCGGCAAAATTTTAATTTATGTCAATACCGATTATCACAAATTTCATTCACATCGAAACGTCAATAAACGGGGCAGCGTCACGGGATTTGGTGTCAGTAAAAAAAATTGTACTTTATAACAGAAACCGAAAAATAATGGTTCAGTTTTGTGATAATCTACGAATCTACTCACTTTTGACACAGTGTCGATGAGTGTCTCTAGTGTTAGACGGGCATAGGTCTTACTGAGTTGCAACTTGAAAACAGTTAGCGGCCTAACTGTTCAAGTTCTCACATTTTCGTTCCCAAAATGGGCAAGAACAGACCATGATTTGTTTCTATTTCAAAAATAATTAATTTCTGTGTCGCCGGATACATCGAAAATTTTAATTCTTTTATTTCTAGATAAATGCTTTAACAAGCCATTGCTTATTTAAAAACCGGTTTTAATTACATGCGCCCCTTCCGGTGAAGGTGTATTCACCTATTTTTTTGTTTTTACAGGTGCCAAATCTGTTACTGGAATCTATAACGGCCGCTGCTGCATAATCGAGCTTAGTTTTATTTCTGTAGCGGTTGTTGCAGTACAATGATAAATGTTACTGTTCCTTTGAATTGTGGCGCACATGGTACTTGCGTGCTTTTTCCCGAACGATAGTGGAGCTGATGCACCAGAATCATTTCCGTCATTGTAGAGAAGAGTTTCCGGGTTACCCATTTAGCGGAAGTGATAACCTGCGTCAGCCTTGTCAACCGACGGTCAACTCTATATACAGGCTACCGAAGTGATACAGACAACGTGGCACAATCCCCGTACTCGCGTGAGATTTTCAAATCAACTCGAAAAGCCAAGGTAAGGTGAAATCCCATTGTACACTAGTTTAACTTTGTATTAACTATAAATGAATGGGGTTAGTTTCTCGAGAAACTGTGGTGCTGCGTCGGTGGGGGTGAAGCACAAGAATTTAGTTTTATCGACTAAAGCTGTGTTCACATTAAACCCGAAACATGTTTCGAGTAAACATGTTTCACCTAAACATGTTTGTTAATGCATTGTTCACATCAGATGTCAGTTTCAAACACGTTTCATGCCTGGTTGTGTATTTGATGCGGTTCTGCGGTACTCGCATAAATGGAGCTCGAAATTACCATAACATCTTCATTAATTATTTGGATTACTGTCAATTTTTAAGCCCTTCGGAGGAGAAGCCGCTTTCGAGCGTTTAGCAAGCAGACAGCATTTGCGCTATGTTCGGTACAAGAAGAATTGTTTGTAAATTTTGCTTTGCGTTGCGCTTTTAGCCGCTGTCGTTAAGTTTCGTGGCGGTGCTCTCCCAAATATTCTGCTTTCAACCCATCGCCAATAACTGCCGTTTTATCGCTAAATCGGCCCATACTTCAACTAAACATTTGGTCTCATAGTAGGCCCAATTTTGGATCTTTTGAGCACTCGCCTCCTCTCCGCATGCCCGCCATTTTTAACATGTTTCATCTGATCATGATTGAAACTACCTAGTGAGGTTGTTTCAATCATGATCAGAATAAACATGTTTCGATCATGATTCACGCAACGTACTGTCTGATGTGAACACTTTTCAGAGCGAAACATGTTTCTTTCGTGATCAGACTAATCATGTTTCGGCCTGGTGTGAACACAGCTTTAGTCGATCAGGTAGTAGCCACCGTAATCGTAATCTCGAATCGAGTGGATAAAACCAAATTCTTGTATGAACTATAAATAATTTTCCTAAAAAATGAAGCTTTCTTTGCGCGTTTAACTTAAAGATTACATGTAACGTTATCAAAGTTAAGTTTTTACTGCCTTGTTGATAGAAGACGTGACCTTTCCCGCTCGACGATCCAGAGAGGGACTGCAGGCTTACAACCGGAACCATTATGAGGTTCACATAGCTAAATCTTCGCATTTCGGCAATACGTAGCGTTTAGACGAGGTGCAGAAATTGTTCTAGCCGAAGCCAAATTTTGAAGTATATAAAAAAAAATCGAGGCGCGCTTCTTTGGTGTGGATAAAGTAATCGAGCCTCGATATGGGCATAACAAATGGCTCATGATCAGTATCTCAACACCAAAATCTATGCGAGAACGCTGCTGTTACGCGGCAAGCCATCAGAATAATTTTATAACCAAACTGCGCAGTCCTGAAGCAAGAATTTTAACATTAAAGTGATTCGCCCAAACACAAGTTTTCTCGAAAAGTTTGACACACGTGCTATAATGACCCGCCGACAAAAACAATCATGCTGTGGGCGTGAATGAGTTGAGCAGGAAATCGGAAATAACAATATACTTATGGGGAAAAATAATACAGCCTTGGCGGTTTTGGCACTGACAACGGTGACATATTAAACACAGTGTAAATTTGATAACAGCTTTATAATTGGCAATCAAAACAAAACGAATCTTTCCACAAAACATTTCAAAACAGTTCAAGACGCAAAATGACAACCATGGTAGTATTCCGAGCGTAAACTTTTTATGAGGCTAATTGTTGCGACAAAAGGCGCAGTAGGCGCTCCAAGGACATTAGCTTTCATTAAATACCTGAAATACCGCAACGGCTGAGAATGTTATTGTACAGTCTTATATCTTGTAAACAACCGTTATGTTAGTCTTCACGTACTGGGGGCAATAGCTTTTTTCGGGCTTTTCAATTGACTGCCGAATCCAGCGAAAGCAATACAACAATAATGATTACAACAGTTTCTTTTTTTTTTACTCGGGCCGAAGGAACCGAGGAAAAGTCTGCCATCTGCTGTTTTTTTCTTTTTACCTTTAAAAGCGGACTCCGATTATTAAAGGGATGTTAAAAGAAACTTTATCCAGCACAAAGAACAAATTGCGTCAGTACCACTAATTCGGATTACAAGGCGATTATTTAATCAGATTACAGAGGTTGAGACGTTAGTGTGAAAAGCTTTGATTTTACATATATTATTCTAATATTTCAATGCAAACCAAACGTTTTTACGTTCCAAAAAATTATACTTGAAACGTTTTGATAAATGTGTATGTCTGTGAAGCTTTCTCAAAAAAGCTGTCATTCAGTTTGGTACAAGCGATTAAAAATAAAACAGAAACATCCTATATCCTCATCGGCTATGGAGATTTACTACTAACGATCGAACTAATTCTTGAAGCACCTATCTAACACACAAACAGTGGTTATTAGATTTACAGGCGAGCGGATTAACAAAAGAGCAGGTTTTGAGTTGAAACTGCCGTGGGAGTTCAAGTTTCAAGGAGATAGGTTTTCGTGCGACTGGCTCAAACACGCAGGACAAACCCGGGTTGTCTTATCAAACGTTTGGTAATCGAAAGCAGTCGAACTCAATCTTGGGTCAAATCAAACGTTATCGAACTCAATCCACGGAATTAAAAAATAAATCTTTCCGTGTGAACTACAGTGTTAAAGAGGCTTTCCTATTGTAAATGATTTGAAGACATCAAAGACACTTTCTACCTTTTAAAAATAATTATACGTCATGCAAGTAGACTTTAAAGGTCAGACACTGAGATAAATATGATGGTAAGAACTATTGAACCATAAAGGGGAGCGGTGTATTACGTTTTCAATGGTCTCCTTCCGTATACCTGCTTTGCTTAGGCGACGGGGGAAGCAGGTGTGACCAAGAAATTTCCTTAATCATTCAAGATTAAAGATAAAAGGAAACAAGGTTGTGTAAAAGCTGTTAAAACGATAACCCGTTTTATTTCCTGTTATTTTAGTTCATGCACTCGAGAAATGGCTGACCAGGACCAACAAAAATTACTCGATCGTCTGCTAAATGCTGGTGGAATAACACCCTGCTTGGAAATCGAAAAGGTGAGTTCTGAAATATTAAAACATATTTGAATTCATGATTCACTGATGAGAAATGTAAGAAATACCTCGATAAGCCATATCCTAAAGTTGTTTTAAGTGGAAGTAAGAAAGTCGAATCGCGTCAAACTGTTCAAAATGGCCGAACCCGACCAAACCAGTGAAGCTGGCTGAATGGTATAGGAAGCTTCGCATTTCATTAAGCAAGGTCTTCCATTCACTACTACTCGATGTAATATCAAACCGTGGACTTTTCACGAACAGCATTTGCAGCCATGCCCGCATAGCTGATAGAAGCACTGCTGGCACTGGCGATGCCCGCAGCTAGTTTGTTCATGCGCTTCGCTTGGCTGTCGTTCACAGTATTTTAGAAAAAAATAGACCAGCCCACAATCAGAGATTTCTCAAAGTTTTGTAACTGATTTGTGTTTGGATTTTCTAAGTTTGCGATATATCACTATTAGCCCATTATTTTGTGACCATTTTATTGTGACCAAAATCTCAACTTGTGGACACTCGCTCTTACTGTCATCACACGTTTCACTTTTTTTCTTTTAGGGCGGGGGCATTCAAGAACAGAATACATCGAAGTCTTGGACGTATTAATTTCCTGAATTGTGGAAAGAACTCGCTACTATAAGGGTTTAGCCTATTTATCACTTCACAACATAAATTTCTCAGCGTGTTCTGATTTTATAACGGTCAGAATATTTTCCAAAACCACGCGCGCATTTTACAGTACACTCTGGTTTTGATAATTCACCAAAAGAATAACAACAAAATTCTGTTTTTTCAACAGGTGTTTCCACAATATAGATATTCAGAGAATGGGAAGAGAGTTGAACAGTGCTCAGAACCCTTGTAAGTATTAAAAATAACTGGAGCTTACTGCAGACTAAGAAGGTAAAGTCGGATTATAAGTTGTACGTCTTGAAAGTAAATTTTACTTTTACAGTGCGTGCGTTTATACGCCAGAGATGTCATCTCAACATTTTAAAATCCCGTCCATCACTGTATTTTGTTTTTTTCTCTAATACTTCTTTACGACTCCTTCCTATAATATTTTTCTTCGTTCTTTCTTTTTTTTTTTTCTCTTTTTCTTCTCCTTTCTGTGATATGAATTTGAACAACAGGAGAAAAAAGAAACAAAAACAAAAGAAACCTCCAAGCGACTGAAAGTAAAGGAAGCGGTGAGTTCTTCTGCAATTGTCATGTCTTATTGTTTTTTTTTTGTTTCAGGAGAGTACGCGATGCACGTTCCTTTGTGATGACAGCAGATATGCAGGTAACTATGTTAACAGTAAAGAATGAAAAATACTAAGGTAGCCTACCCTTAAAGATACACAATCATCGCCATAGTCACAGGATTCATGATTTGACTCCGGTGTTCACAGGTTTAATGGGAAAAGAGTTTAGATACCCAAAGAGAGGTTTAGAAACACATTTGAAGTCCTTACCAAAACAGTCACTGAGTGTATACGTTTGGTTACCGACTGATAACTGGAGTTTCTTCCTTTGATCTTGTGTAATTCTTTTTCCCAACCCATGCAGGTACCTGAAAATGAAAATATCGCGATCAGAACCTCACGAAATCAACCGACTGAGGATCCAGCCTAAACTTACTCATTTATTTTTTGTTTATGAAACAATAAATGTAATATACTTCTGACCTTTTGAAACGTACATGTGTAAAGTTAAAGGCGCAGTGTGACGGGGATTTTTCTTATTTTTGGGGGGTCAAAACCATGCAACAGGACGTTTATTTATTTACAAAATTTACAAAACTAAAACACCAAGAGTAAGAAATTAACCTCTTTTTGAAACAGAAATAAATCATGGTCTGTTCTAGCTCATTTTGAAAAAAGAAAATGTAGGACCTTGAAAAAAAGTTAGGATAACTGTTTTCAAGTTGTAATTCATTTAGACCCAGTCCGTCAAATACTTGAGACACTCATCGACAGTTTGGGTCCATTTTGTGGTAGTTTATCACAACACTGGGCCATTATGTTTCGATTTCTGTTAATACCAAATCCCCGTGGCACTGCCCCTTAAGTCGACGTTTCGATGTATCTGGCGACATCAACTTTAAAATAGAGTTCGTATAATGTCAAAGTTGTAAATAAAAAGAGTTGATTTTGGATGTAATTAAAGTTAAGATGGCATTTTTAAGTACATGATGGTGTGTCGTTATTGGAATATCTTTGCGCAAATTGAGTCGGATTGAACATTCAATGGTGGTTTTAGTTCTTTAATGAACAGCATCTCATCTCAGTCGAATTTATTTCAGCACTTTCCGAGCACCACAAAGTTCTCCTGTAATGGCTGATTTCTCAATCCAATGTTGTTGCATGTATTTTCCGATTGAAGATCTTGAGCTATTGTGTTCCCTAATGCGTTGATGTAGGCATCGATTTGTAAAACCGACATAGTCCATTTTACACAGGCAAGGAATAAAACCGTGGAAACTTTATTCCCTTCCGTTTGCGGGTACCTTTTTCTAAGGGTAGTGCAAAATTCTCGAAAGCAACATTTAGTAAGTTGAATCAGGGCCAAATAACTCGAAGGTAACATAACTTTAACCGAGAATGTAGTGGGAGCGGGCTAAAACGATTTTCAGTTTGAGTTCACGGGAAGTTCAAGTTAGCTTTGGTTCGAGATATCGAGATTCTACTTTAGCTGGGGGAACAGGGGTGGTTTAGTGGTGAGAGTACTCGCCTCCCACTAATGTTGTGGCCCGGGTTCGATTCCCGGCCCCGGCATCATATGTGGGTTGAGTTTGTTGTTGGTTCTCGTCCTTGCTCCGAGAGGTTTTTCTCTGGGTACTTCGGTTTTCCCCTCTCCCCCAAAACCAAAGTGTCCCCAATTAGTACTCGCCTGCTAAATACCTTTGACACTTATAAATAAAGTGATTTATTGTTATTTATTGTTATTTGTTATTTATGTTTAAACATTTTGAAGGGTCAGCAAAATGGACAAAGTTAAATTAATCCTGTGAGCCGCAGTAACCCGATTCATTAACGTGAGATGACTATCTGTCTGAATGGACAGCAAAGTATGGCATTTTACAGTACAGAGGACAAAAAAGGGTAACCAACATTAGCAAACTGTACAGTTAAGTTCAATCAACCCTGCGAGGCGCAGCAACCCGATTCATTAACGTGAGATGACACACTGTCTGAATGGCCAGCATACAAACTGCTCATAACAGTGAAATATTACTAAGCTCAGTACATTGAGGCAACGACAGTCACAACAAAAACTGACTGTAATGAGCTACACTTGACGTCTGTCGAATCCAGGAACCCTGAGAGTTTTTATTAGTACATTGGAACCCCGTCATAACCGGGCCACGCCGATAATACACCCACATATTTATTACGGCCACTTCTTTTTGCCAGAGGAAAAGCTAAGTCATATAAACATACATGATAAAGTTAATATGACCACCCCTTTAATGCGGCCAGATTTTGGTGGCCCAGTGATCGCAGGATTAACGATGTTCCACTGTACTTTCTTGGGTTCTTTTAAGTTATCGTTCTAACTAATTCATCTGTATGATGGATCTTAAAGTATGGTCAACTTGTGAGTTTGCGAATAACATCCTTACCCGTAAACACGCAAATAAAACCTATTCAAAGCAATTCAGCAGCACAGTTGTATGCTTGCGATGTTTTTCTCAAATTTGATTTAGGGTACTATTGATTACTATATTTTTTATCTCGTGAATACGCGGATAGAGAGATAGGGCTTATTTGAGAGGCCAGCCGTTCACCAGTCTTTTTTTTGGAATACAATATTGAAAGTGAAAACAGGGAACTCTGCCATCAAAGAGCCAGGTTTACGCTTGTACGGTTAACTGCCTTGCTGGCTGAGACAATATATAATTTCATTTCGAAGTTAAAGGATTATCAAAAGCTTGAAACTTAATTTAAAAAAACATCAAGAACAACTACAATTAACCTTACGTTGTTTCGTATTCACCAGACGGCTATTAGAACCCTTTGATTATCCCTTATGGCAACACACTACACTGCCCACTACACTGGCGACAGTTTGGTCGCAGCCCTGGAAGTTTATGCTTACATTCCTAATAGCGCTCCTGACTCAAGCTCATGAAAACATTTCAAAACAAGACGAACAGAAATGTAGACGAAAGAGTTAAAAAATGTTTTTCCGCGAATTTCACTGAAGAGACTGAACTAACTGGAGTATGACTCCCATGTAAATCGGGGGCGGATATTGGGGAGGGTGCAGGGGGTGCGCACCCCCCCCCCCCCCCCGAGATGACCAAGTCTACGTTGTTCGCTTTTAAAATTTGTTTACGTCACCCTTCAGTTACGTCATTCCTTACAGGTGCAACCCCTCCTAAGAAAAATCCTGGATCCGCCCCTGTAAATATAATGCATCGCTACCTTTTAATGGTTACTGACCGCAGTGATTCAGCCCAAAAAGTTAATTTATTGAGAGCAATAGACAGATCAATAATTAATGTTAATTACGAAATGATTGTGATATAAGATCAATCTTAAGATTCGAGGGAGTGTTCAACGGGAGAGTCTCAACAACAGAAGTCTGATAACCCACTATTTGCACACAGACAATGTACCTTTGCTTTTTTTCAACATGTTTGACTTTGGAATTATCTCACCTGTAACCTGTTCCAGGCGTTCAGATAGTGGGAAATTAAAAGCGCGAATAGTTGGGGAAGGGGCGAAGAAAAGCGAGCGAACAAAATGCGGGGAGACGAGGGAATCCGGTATACCAGAACAACTTTTTGTTAAGTTTGTTTACAGGCGTTCCCTCGCTTCCTCTCCCCAATCTCCCCGCTTTTTTTTTTTCTTTTCGCTCGCTTTTCTTCGCGCCTTCCCTAAATATTCGCGCTTTGCCCACTATCTAAACGCCTGGAACAGGCTATCACACCTGCATATACGCAACTCAGTCCGTGTGATTTAACTGCTTTCTTGATGACTTCCGCTCCGATTGTCGAAACGCAGTCATTATCAACAACAACGGTTCTTTTCAGAATTACACTAATCCGGACGATCACACTCGGCAGACTTCTGATACTCCTGGGTTCAAACCCTTTACAAAGTCAACTGTTTTCTGCATATAATTTCGGCTACTTACATTCGTGGCCCTGTTACAATACTATGTCATACTATATTTATGTAAAAATATAATTTATATAACATATCTTTTATTTATATATACTTGTATAGTGTGACCGACAGGTTGCAAGAAGGTGTCAACAAACTATCACTATCCCTATCACTAAAACTATCCTAGATACCAGACTGTATTGCCTATTAGGTTGCTATAGCTGTTTATTTATCAGGAAGCATTACATGTCAATGCGGTTAGTTAGTTAGTCAAAATAAATACTATCGAATTCTGATTTTTCGATTCCTCGATTTTTTTTTTTTTAACTTACTGCTTATTCTAACCAAAACTCACTTCCCTTGGATTTGCATGTGTTTGACAAACACAGTAATGTTACCCTCGATTTTCCAAACTCCTGATATTTCGAACCGATTCTTGATTCCCATGCCACAAAATTACCCTCAATTTCTCGAAGCTTTAAAAACAAGGAACCAATTAAAAACCGGAAATATAAGAATTAAAGTGAATTGACGTTTTAATGTATCCGGCCATATCATTTTCAAGAATAATGTTCTGAGTGATAAATGTTATATTGCCACCCATGTCTAGCATATATGACTTACAAGAAGTGAAATCATACGATTTCAGCAAAGAAACGGCTCATCACAATCCGGGGCCAACGCTTTCGCGCGTGAAATTTTCAAATCAACTCGAAAAGGTAAGATGAAATCCCGTTGTACACTACAGCCAGACAGTACACTACTTTAAAGTACGTTTACATAATCTATAGTTAATTTCCCGAGAAAACACTGAAAGCTTTCTTTGCGCGTTTAACTTTATGATAACATTAACGTTTTCAAAGTTAAGTTTTACTACCAGGCCTTGTTGATAGAAGACGTGGCGTTTCCTACTCGACTGGATCCAGAGAGGGACTGCAGGTAGTCTATTCTACTCCGTATAAACCTGGCGTATATTTGCGATGCATTCCAGCGAACGTGAACCCATAAACTGAATGTAACCTAAATTACTTATTCATAACGGAATAAAAGTGAAGGGGAATGTATGCTAACTGGTGAATTCTAGAAGTGGATGATCCAAATGTATACAAGTATATATCGCTTACAACTATTATTAAGTTCACATATCTAAATGTTCCCTTTCAGGCAATAAGTAGCGCTTAAATAAAGTACAGAAAATTATCGACGATTTTTCTATCCGAAGCAAATCGGATAGCCAATCGCGCCAATCGTGCTACTGTGGTGTGGAGAGAGCAATTAAGCTTCGTTATGAGCAAAACAAAGAATGCTTGGAGAAAGCGAAGTGCAGTTACGCAAGCCATATGAATATTTGTTAAAGAAATTGCACAGTCTTAATAAAAGCAACAATTTATTTTAAAAGATTAAAGTGGTTCGCCCACACTCAAGTTTTCCCGAAAAGGTCGTGAATAGGAAGGGGTTTAACAGGAAATTGGAAATATGTACTTATCCGTAAAAATAATACAGCTGCGGTTTTGGCACTGACAGCCGCCACACGCAGTGTTAATTTGATAACAGCTTTATAATTAGGAACGATCAATCAAAACAAAACCAATCTTTTCACAACACACCCTACCTGTTCAAGACGCAAAATTAAATCAGTGACAATCATGGCAGTTTTTCGTGCGTAAACGTTTTATGAGGCTAATTGTTGTGACAAAAGGCTAACAGTAGGCATCCCAACAACATCAGCCGTTATTACAGTTTGTAAATACCAAAAATACTGCAATAAACGGCTGAGAATGTTATCGTAAGTATTTGATCTTGTAAACAACGGGAACAATAGCTTTTTTCGGGCTTTTCAATTGATTGCTGAATCCAGCGAAAGCAATACAACAACAATAATTATAACACTTACTTTTTTACTCGGATCGAAGGAACCGAGGAAACGTCTGCCATCTGTCGTTTTTTTTTTTTTTAAAGCGGAAAAACAAAAGCACAAAAAATAAATTGCGTCAGTGTCACTTATTCGGATTTCAAGGAATTCAAGGCGATTATTGAATCAGATTATAGAAGTTGAGACGTCTATGAAAAGCACGGATTTTACACAGATTATTCTTATATTTCAATGCAAACCAAACGTTTTTACGTTCCAAAAAATTATACTTTAAACGTTTTGATAAATGTGTACATGTCTGTGAAGCTCTCTCATAAAAGTTGTCATTGGGTACAAGCGATTAAAAATAAAACAGAAACATCCTATATCCTAATCGGCTATGAAGATTTACTACTAACAATTCAACTACTTCTTGAAGCACCTATCTAACTCGGGAACAGTGGTTATTAGATTTACAGGCGAGCGGATTAACAAAAGAGCAGGTTTTGAGTTGAAACTGTCGTGCGAGTTCAAGTTTCAAGGAGATAGGTTTTCGTGCGACTGGCTCAAAAATGCAGGTCAAACCCGAGTTATCTTATCAAACGCACTTGAACTTAATCTTGGGTCAAATCAAACGTAATCTAACTCAATCCACGCAATTAAAAAATACATCTTTCGTGTGAACTACAGTGTTGAAGAGCCTTTCCTATTGTAAATGATTTGAAGATATCAAAGACACTTTCTACCCTTTAAACACTGAGAAAAATATGACGATAAGAATTACTGAACCATAGAGGGGAGCAGTGTATTACGTCTTCGTACAAAAAGAAACATAGAATGCACGATCACTGTAGCCTGTTCCAGGCGTTCAGATAGTGGGGAAAGCGCTAATAGTTGGGGAAGGCGCGAAGAAAAGCGAGCGAAAAAAAGCGGGGAGATTTTTTCGCTCGCTTTTCTTCGCGCCTTCTCCAACTATTAGCGCTTTTCCCACTATTTGAACGCCTGGAACATGCTACGATCACTGCAACAAACCGTTGAGAATGGCCGGATCTGGGTTTCCAGACCTTGATCAGTATTAATACTTGAAGTGAAACAAAGAAACGGCAAACTGATCCTTACGGCAGAAAAACAGAAGCAGAAGCAGAAGCAGAAGCAAATAATGGCCTCCTTCAATGGTCTCCTTCCGTTTTCCTGCTTTGCTCAGGCGACGTGGGAAGCAGGCGTGACCAAGCAATTTCCTTAATCATTCAAGATTAAAGATAAAAGGAGATAAGGTTGTATGAAAGCTGTCAAAACGATAACCCGTTTTATTTCCTGTTATATTAGTTCATGCACTCGAGAAATGGCTGACCAAGTCCAACAAAATTTACTCGATCGTCTGCTAAATGTTGGTGGAATAACACCCAGCTTGGAAATCGAAAGGGTGAGTTCTGTACGAATAAAAAACATTTGAATAGCGTTCCGCCTATGTGACGTCATATTTGCCAGCATTGCATTGTGGGATCGAAATGCGGGCAAATATTTCAAAATGGCTGCCTCGGAAACACCAGTTTTTGCGATTCCTGTACATGTTGTGGATAATTGTCGAGTTGTACCCAAGAACAGTGCTTCGTGGCACCTGCTTTTTTCGTAGCTACCTGCATAGTTCTTAAATGTTTGTACGCATTTCAATCCCATGATGCTACGCGCCAATTCCATTTTTAGAATCTGGGCGGAACGCCGTGATTGACTGCTATACACTGATGATAATGATAATGATAATGATAATGATAATGATAATGATAATGATAATGATAATTCCTCGCGAAGCGAGGTTAATAAATTTGGCGGCCAAAGGCCGCTCGGGTCTCGGGAGCTGAGCCGCGCGCAATCGAGCGAAAAGTATACATATATATATATATATATATATATATATATATATATATATATATATATATACATATATATATATATATATATATATATATATATATATATATATATATATATATATATATATATATATATATATATATATATATATATACTGAAGATGTCGTGCAGTTGCCTAGCAACAAAAATCGCGACCGCTGACAATGGCGCGCTCTCATGTTTTTTCATGGAAAAAACATGGGGGGGGGGGGGGTTTGGAAGCCTATCCCATAATGTCTCATCACGTGACCTCGCATTTGCCAGTGGTCGCCGAGGCAAGCAGTGGCTGTCAAGACATCCTTTTCAAGGCCTCTTGTCTGTCGGTCTTCTTTTGTCAGGATTTGCAATGTCAAGAAAACTTCACTTGCAACGAACAGATACATTCTTTCGAAAATTTGTTTGAAGGATGACACGACAAACGAAATTTGCGCGCGCTTGAACGCGTAAGCATCCAACTGCTTGTCCACGCATATGACGACACTCTTGCACTGTGTTAACCAAATAAGTGCTCTAAAAAACTGAAAACCTTTGGGAAAAAAGTTCTTTTCTTAATAGCTATTTGTTTTATCCACGGTTTTAGCTAGACACAGTAGTTCTGATGTCAACGACAGGAAAAACTGTAACTAACGCGTACAGCTAGCTTGTACGCGCGATATAGCGCGCGCATATATTTAATTTTGCTGCGTGTTTTGTATTGATTTGAGCTTTCAGCACAGATGCATTTGCCAAGATTTTTTCCGCTATAACCTTTGTTCAAGACGGCTTTTGGAAATACAATGTAACCCTTTTTATACTCATTTACTTGAACTTGCTTCGGTCTAAATTCGTTTTATTCCTCAAAGAATTTTCATATTCAACTCTGCAAACGTGCGCGAATTTCTTAAGGACGGTGCCACCTAATGGCAAGGTATTTTGCCAGGTTTTTGACTATGCGGGAAAAGTAGATCTTAGCAGGGGCTATCGGAATCCAAAGAGAAAATTGGGGGTAACCACGCATTTTTCGGAGATAATTAAGCTTCAATCTGGAAAAAATGCTGACATCAGCATTTTTTCGAAAAAAAGGAAAATTAGATCTTTCTTCGCGGATTTCCTTAGAATTCGGCTTTACATACACAAAAGCAACAATAATTCTAAAAATCTCTAAAACACATAACGAATGGTAACATAACTACTGTTTATGTGTTTTAAATTACAAAATCATCACAACGGAGCCATTATAGGCCCTAACAGCTTTCCCACGTTCGCCAAAAATACAGTCTAAATAACTTTTGCCCACAACAAAAAATTAATTGTGTGCTTAATATGCTTACCACTTCCATTTTATAAGATAAAAAGTAGGGGTCACCACGCGTTTTTACAAGTTATATTTAGATGTTTTCAACTTTTACGGAATCGCTTTCAGGGTCCGCGACATTTTTTTCTATGCCCTCCCTAGTAAGTTAAATATTGTGCGTGCCTTTTTCGGGGGCATGCTGGGATTTCCACTCGATGGCTTACCGTTCAAAACTTTTACTAAGACAAACATTGTAGAATTCAAAGTTAATTCTATTTGTAACTGTAAGTTGCTCTTTTGAGAAACATTTTTCGGGATTTCAAGGTCAAGCAACACAGTAAAGGAGTAAAAACGCAAAATCGGTTCACTTCCATTCCTGTAGTTTTCATGGATTCTCTGATAACTTTGGAAAAAATTAGTACACTTTAATTAAAAAAAAAAATCCTGAAATAATAAAACACTTTTTTGCCGAAGTCTACGGCTTTATTTGATCTAAAAAGATAAGATTTCTTTTTAGTTTATCATGCACGTTTTTCGCCTATCAAAATTTGTTGTAATGCAATGAAGTCGAGAACTGACACGATGCGACTTCGAAAAACATCACTTGCCTATAATAGAGAATAAAGGAAATCAATTGTACCTAAATGCACGAATGTGTTTACGAAAGATTACACTAAAAACCATGTTTGCCAACAATCGAGGGAGGGAAAACTTTAGTCGGATACTTCTCGGCTGTGGAGCGGCCAGTTTTCTTTAGTTGCTGGCTTCAGCCTTGTTTTTATATCTTCATCAATTCTCAAAAACGGTCTTTTTGAAAACGCTTTGCTCATCTCAATTCTTCTTTTCGACGTTTGTTTGATTTAACTGGAACAGTTGTTTTTCTGCTTTTTGTTATATACTTTTTTTATTCGCAAAAATGGCCACTGGCAAAAGATTTTTGCAGATAAACAAAAATTTCAAACAACGCGAGTTTGGCCGCCAAAACAAAAACTTGTGCTAATTGGAAATAACAACATGCCAGCCTTTCCTTGGATTATAGAGTGTTTTCACATGACGTCATAAAAATTAAAAAATCTAAAGTATACATCCTACAAAGCTGTTTCTAACATGGTATGTGGATACCAGTGTTATAATCTTTCACAAAAAGTTTCAGGTTTTAACGATGTCTCGTTTTCGATTTATAAAGGTTGTAAATGTGTCACGCAATTCGTCACGCTATTTCAGATAAGCCGTGAAAATAAACAAAATTGAACTAGTTGAAAGTTATTAATGAATTATAGATGCTTATAAGCCGATTTCATGCCTCTTATAGTGAATACAATATTTTGTGATGAGATTTTTGGTGTTATTAAGACTTTAAAGTCTTTCAATTTTTGGCCGCCATGTTGGTGTCCCTAAGTGGGACACCAAGATGGCCGCTCCATACATTTCTTACTAAAAATGTCTATGCTAATTCGCCTATAACTCTTGAATGAAATGCTCTTGCGCTTCAAAAGTTGGCCCAGATGTGTAGTTTTAAACTCTCTACAATTCCATAAACATTTTAGAATCGAAAACGGCTTCTGAATTTTGATATGACGTCAGTGAAAACACTCTATATGCCTTGAGGATGCTTGTTTCAAATATATAAAAAAACCACTAGTCTGGTTTGACTTGAAGTTTTGTTGAAATTTTGAATGGAGAAAAGGAGCCAATGTAAACAATCTTTGAAAGAAAGGCAAAACTTACGCGTTCTGCTGGCGGCATCGGCAATTTAGGTCAAAATAGTTTCATTACCGAAGCTATGTCGTTTGCAAAATAGAGAAAGAATTTAGCACTTTTAGGCTGCAGAAGGTCTATAAACACATTTTCATAGATTTTTGAGAACTCTATTTATCTTGTAAGTTTAGAAACTGAGCCAGGGAGTTGCATGACAGTTTCACATGAAAAGTGGGCGGAACTTAGCCTTTACCTCGCGCGTTCGCGTTTAAAAAATAACCAGTGTCTCGCGCAACTGTCGCGCAATGCATGCGCAGAACGTATGCGCAATAACAATAGGTGGCACCGTCCTTAAATCAGCTCGCCGTCAATTCAAAGCATTGACTGAAAGTACCCACACTTTGATGGTTTTATTCAGCTTGAAAAACCTGGAGGGATCTGAAGGGATCTGATGTTTTAAGTCATGATATTAAGGAATACGTTATTAATGTTAAAATGCTAGTGATGCTTCGATTAAGATGGAGGATATTTTTCAATATAAAAAATTAGTACTCAAACACTGGAAACTATTGTCTTAGTACATGCTGTAAATTGATCAATATTGATTTTCTCGCATACATTGCTTATGATATTTGCAAAGAATATGTTGCTTCATCTTGAATATTCATGTTTAACTTTTGTAATCAATTTCGTAATTCTCATGACCTGTATCCTATTAACTCCTGCAATCTCAACCATTCAAGCGAATAGTGAATTGAATTTGCAATTATTTGATACACAGTACATAGAACAACAGCTACAGAAGTATGTAAAGGGAACAGGTTAATTTTGGGAGATAGCACTCACAAACTTCAAAAAGGCCCACATCGCTAAAATTTTGCAGTGCATCCTCCCCCGAGCTTCGCGAGGTTCTGCGAGACACGTATTTCTAGTGATAATGATGATAAGCAATACCCTAAAGTAAAACTTTCACTGTATAGTGGCTTTTCATAGCAATGCTTCATTTCACAGAAGAAAAAAAAAGATCAAATTCGGTTATCACAGCTTTGTGTTTCAGTACTCACAACTCGCTGAATATCAAACTGTGGACTTTTTTGGCCAGCAACGTTTGTAGTCATGCCCGCAAAGCCAATCTGGAAGCATTGCTGGCAGTGACCATTCCTACAGCTAGTCTATTCTTGCACTTCGCCTGGCTTTCATCCCTATATAGTATCTTAAAATAAATAAATAATTAATTAATTAAAGCATAAAGCATAAATAATAACAATTAAATAATTAAAGCATAAATAATAATAATAATAATAATAATAATAATAATAATAGTAATAATAATAAGCAAACACTCAGCGAGAACTTTCAAATAATAAGGCAGGGGGCTTTTGGTCTCGTGGAGTGACAGCATTTTTTGATGTCAGAGTAACGCATGTTAACTCCAAGTGCAACCAGGGAAAAGAAACATCCACAATCTTTAAGGAGCGGGAGGAGGAAAAAAGCGAAAGTACCAACAGAGGGTGCTGGACGTTGAAATGGGATCTTTCACACCCCTAGTTTTTGGAACCAACGGTGGGATGGGAGTCGACTGCAACTGCTTTCTCAAACGCCTAGCCGAGAAGCACTCAGAAAAGAATGAGGAACCTTATATCACATTACTATTACTTGGATTAGAACATCGCTTTCTTTTGAGATTTTAAGGTCGGTACACACACATGTAAGAGGTTCTAGGACACCCTTCCACAAAATTCCACAAGGGGATTTCATTGATGACTGCCGCTTAAACGCTACCCAAGCATGTGTGATAATGGCGTGAGCTCGTGAATTTAGTTTAGTTGAAATGAACCGTTTTTTAATCGATTTTTTCTTTTTTTTTAAATAATAATAATAATAATAATAATAATAATAATAATGCTTTAATAATGACAATACTTTATTAACAAATAATAATAATAATAATAATAATAATAATAATAATAATAATAATAATAATAATAATAGGGCGATTCACTGTCGCCGCTACTGTTTGAAATCGCAATGTTCCCTCTCACATGTATCTTGCGCGAGACATCTGCAGGATACCAACTCAGCACGGAAGAGGGAAAATTCAATCATTTATTGTTTAAGGACGATGTGAAATTGTGTGGCAGGGATGACAGAGAGATTGACTCTCAGTGCAGACCGTCTGAATATTTAGCAATGATGTTGGAATGGACTTTGGTATTTATAAATGTGCTGTGCTTGTGAAGAAGAGGGGTTAAACGGTAAAAAGTGTGGGAAAAGAACTCCCCGATGGAAGGCGGCTACGAGCATTGGGGGAAAATGATAACGGATACAAGTACCTAGGAGTTTTGGAAGCCGATGATGTTAAACATGAGTCAATAAGGTGAGGCTAAGTAAGGAGTACGTTAGAAGAGTCGAGAAAGTTATCAGGTCAAAACTCAATGGCGGAAACATGGTGAGAGCCATCAACTCATGGGCTGTGTCGCTATTGCGTTACAGTGATGGAGTGGTTAAGTGGACTAAGCTTGAGCTAATGAATCTTGATCGGAAGACCAGGGAATTGCTTACTATGCATGGCGCTCTACACCCAAGAGCAAATGTAAGCCGCCTATACCTAAACCGTAAGGAAGGGGGACGAGGGCTGATCAGAGTGGAGGATTGTGTCGAACTGGAGGAACTTAGCCTTGACAACTACCTTAGCCAAAGTGAAGAAAAACTGCTAATGGCTGCATGGAGAAGGAGAAACCAAAGTGAAGTGGAACGACCAGGTGACTATATGACAAGAAAGCACGAGGAAAGAGTGAAAGACTGGTCAGAGAAAGGGCTCCATGGGCAATACATACGACAGACAGGAGATGTGGATGGTAGTGAATCCTGGAGCTGGCTGAAAGTGGGAGACCCGCCTTAAGAAAGAGACTGAAGGCCAAATTACGGCAGCGCAAGACCAGGCATTGAGGACAAACGTGATTAAGGCAAATATCGAACATCTGAGCGTGTCAGCATTGTGCAGAATGTGTGGAAAATGCCAGGAGAATGTACAACACATAGTATGTGGCTGTAGCAAGCTTGCACAGAAAGATTACAAAAAGAGACATGACACATTGGCTCGGGTTGTTCATTGGGAACTGTGTAGAGTTTATGATCTTCCATAGAGTAGCAATGGGGTACGAACATTGTCCTGAAGGAATAACTGAAAATGAACAGATGATAATATTGTGGGATTTTACCATACAAACCGATCATGAGAAACATCATCGTAGGCCTGATTTAACTGTCCATAATAGGAACAACAACAAAAGTCCTCATCATAGACACTATGGTGCCTGGCGATAGGAACGTTGAAAGCAAAGAGAGAGAGAGAAACAGGAAAAATATCAAGATCTTGCAAGGGAAATACCTAGGCTTTGGAGAGTAAAGACATAAGTAGTACCAGTCGTTGTGGGAGCTCTGGAAGTGATACCGAAGAACTAAAAGGGTCACTTGAAGGAAATAGGAATTCCAAACAGGGTCAGAACTTTGCTAGTCTGCACTTCTTGGAACGGCCACCAATTTCAGAATAGTCCTTGAAGTCTAAGGTCTCGGGACGGGACCAGACTAAAAATAGAAAATTTGTTTCCAGGACCGTGACAATAAACACCTGTGTTACGATGCGTTTTATGGAGACACACACGGGTCATTCTATAAATGAATACTTCATAACCTTCATAACGTTCGATATATTTCTTTCCTAAACTGTGAAAAGAAGTCGATCTTAAGACCAAAGATCGTTGGAATATTTTTGTGTTTAATAATATAAATATTTTTCTGAATAGCCAGAATATGTTTCCCCAAAACACGCCCACATTTTGCAATGCACTCAGGCTGTGGTTTTGACAAATAACCGCAATAACGTCAATGTTTCCATAGGTTTTTCCTCGATATGGATATACAGAGAATGGAAAGAGAGTCGAGCAGTGCACAGAACGCAGTAATTCCCACTGCAAAATGATGTAAGTAACAAAAATAAAAGGAACTGACTTCAGACTGAGCAAGTAAAGTCGGAGTTATATAAATCGTCCGCCTTAAAAGTTACGTTTTCTACCTTTCGAATGAATCAGAGTTTACGGCAATTTATAACACGGGAATCAGCAAAACAATGAAAAGTACACAAGAAAAGAAACCCAAACAGTAGCAAACTTCACGGGACTAAAAGAAAGGAAACCTTTGAGTTTTTTTCATTCGTTTCGTTCAATTTTTTTTTCGCATTTTTTTAGGAGAGTACCCGGTGCACGATTCTTCGTGACGACAGCATATTTGCAGGTTAGAATCCATTTGTATAACACGAAACAGTACAAAATGAAAAATAGAAAGAAACCGCGGCATTAAATATATCAACTCATAGACACCCTGATCATTTACCGTACCCTTCACAGGCCTGAGAGAATGAAATAAAATCATTGTAGGGGGGTGGCATTCTCCATTCGAAATAGGCAGCGTTACGAAAACTGCGAGTCGTGTTAGACAAGAGGGTGTTGTGTTCATGGTACAACGATGAATGAAGTTACTGCGATCACACCAGAAATAACTCATTTCTATGACCATTGCCTCAATTTGTATACGCATCGAGTTTGACCATCACTGCACGCGATGTTATTCTGTGACATGTTTCGTGCAACTTGATTCGCACGAAGCATTGCTCAGTGTAACACGGCAATTAACGGAAAACGAGTCTAGATACCCAAAAAGCAGGGGTTCTTCTTCGTGTACTGAACAAGCAACAGAAAACATTGTTTTCAGGAACTGTTTTTGTTTTTTAGACGAAGTACACGAACACGGCAAAGGAATAGGTGCACCACCAAATGCAGTTTTGTTTGACTCCTGCAAAATAGAGTTTTCTGACTTCTGATTTTATTCTTTTTCCTCAACCCAGGTGACTGGAAGTGGAAATATTGCCGTCAGAACATCTCAAAATAAACTGACTGAGAATCCAGTCTAAAAACGCTCCAATTGTTCGGACGTGGAATGCAATTCAAACAATCCTTGCCAATTAGGAACTTTAAACACTATGTAACAAGGGTGTACGTGATTTATTTTAGAAAACTGTACAATAGGTTCAGTACATTTAATGTAGGAGAGCAAAGGGCTCGAAAAGAAACTTCAGTTAAATAGGTTGCAGTGTAAATTTTGGTCAAAATAACTATAACAGCGTTGAGCATGGGAATCCGTTAAAGTTGTCCCAGCTAAAATATGTACACGTTATTCGATGATTGCGTCGACGAAGGAGACGCTTCCTAATCTTGTCGGCTAGGCGGAACGAATCGAGAAAAGTGTCGGTACCAAATCTGCGCCATCTTGAAACGTCACGATAGTATCCAGCAGGCTTAGTGCGTCGTCTAGGCGGAACGAATCGAAAAAAGTATCGGAACCAAATCTGCGCCATCTTGATTAAACATACGCTGGATGCAACTTCCAGACATTGAGATGTCTACATTTATTTAGTCGGTACAATCCTTGCGGATATCGCACCAAGTACTGAGGCGTATCATTTCAGAATCGGAGAAATGTAAACCGAAATGAAATCAAGACAAATACACTATTTATGTCGGAAAAATCTGAGACCTTTCGGAGTACACAGCACTGCAGAATTAAAGAACTTTGCCCGATTCCACGGCGATAGCGTGAATTTGTTTGACGTCGGCGCGACATTTTTGCCTGCGTGATATATCTCGTGACATAGCCCCTTTCAACAGTGGCTGAAACTGAGGTACTACGTAGGTCAAGACGAGGTGCTACGGTATAAGGAGACGCACTATAATTTATGATTACTACTAGTTTAACAGATAATACGCGCGGATATTTTACGAGTTGCGTAGTATTTTTCGAGCCCCGCAGGGGCGAGAAAAAATGTGAGCAATGAGTAAAATGTCCGCACGTATTATCTGTTAAACCATCGAATAAGGGATTTATTATTCGACTGAAATTCTTGTATTTATAATAGCTTGTGTCTTGAGACCCGGATGCTAAGGTGTAATACAGCAATCTACTGTGTAATACGCTCGGATATTTTATGTGTTCTTTTTTCCTTATAAGGTAAAATGACGTCACAGTCGAATAATAATGTGTTTTCATGATTATGGCCAGGAGCCGGATTCACGAAGCCCTACTAAGTTAAGACATATCCTATTGTATTGTATTGTTTCGTGAATCCAGCCCCAGGAGCTTGCTGTAGGCTTACTTTATTGTCTTAAAATAGGGAAAAAAATCGCCAAAAAGTGACGAATGCAAAGAAATATGTAAAAAAAAAAAGACAAAATCAGTAAACGACTAAAAAATTACAATAACAATTGAACGGTAATCCACTTTCATCCTTGCAATCCTGCCCGCCCTTTTTCACCAAACTACCGCTTCTGTTTTGCTATTTATTATCTTTCTTTTTAATCAATTAACATTTGGCTATTTCGGCATTTGGTAATATCACATGGAAATTAAGTAAACAAAATTTCGTTTTAGCGAGACAGTATCCTCTTAAGGGTGGGGGGGGGGGGGGGGGGGGGGAAGGGCGGTGGTCAAGGCAACTCGAAATACTGTGATTCCACTCTACTTTTAAAACAATACATGATTGAGGAAACCATCAAATAATGACATTTCAAGGCAAACTGGACAATTTCGAAGTGAATGACTTTTCATCGCTCCCGGCGTTCGCGTCAATGTCCCTAGCGGCCGAGGCCGATGAAAAGCGGCTGTATTCGTAGGCTTGAATACAAACCCTGAGAGCCGGATTTTGTTCAGTACAGTTAATTATGGAAAACACATGAAAGCCACTCAAAAAACATACCGCTCACAGATGCGTGCGCTCCGTTCAAATAGATGCGTGCGAATGCACAAGAAGTTCAGTATTATTTAAAAACTAGAAGTGACTTTTTAGACAAGGTGGCCCACAAGGTTTATTCAGCTATGAAGATGACATATACAGACAGCCCTCACATCTGATATGAATAAAACATGAATAAAAGTTTGAGATCAGACATTTACCTTTGCTTTTTTATGATGTTCGTATTTTCCACTTGGGTGGCCATTTGCGAGGCCTACAACCGAGTTATTGAGTTAGGAGATTAATAAAATGACAAGGGATGAAACTCTTGGTCGACTTACGTCGAATGCCTCCGCTATCACGGGGGCACGGGTTTGGTATTTTTGGTATTGTGGTCCTTAGATATTCCTTAGATAAGGTCACTAAATTGCAGTATCCACCCCAGCGCGCAAAACGAAAAAGATATGGTCTGTTAAATCTGGGCCTTAAAAAGGGTATCAAATCTCGATTTTCTACCTTTAAATAGGGTCAGGATTTGAGAACCTTGGCGGCACACACCTATCCTACATTGTCGGGAGTACCCCTCACCCCTCCCCCCGGGGGCTGTTCGGTCATATTATAATGAATATTATTTTCAGACGATATAGCCGAAACAACTTAGGCTAGGCCATAAGCCACGTAAAAAAAATGTAAAATCTCGTTCGTAAGTTTGTTGGCCCATATGACCACTAATTACCCCCTTGCACACCCATGCCACTTTTCCTTGCATTTCCTTCTTCTCTGCAATTCTACAAAAAGATCTCCAACTCCTAGAAGAGTGGGAAGACAGATCGCAAATGTCTTTCCACCCAGATAAGTGCTATGTGTTACGAGTTACCCGGTGTAGGTTGCCCCTCACTCATGATTACATCCTACATAACCAGATCCTTAAAGAAAAAGATGCAGTTAAACACTTTGGCGTCACTATCCATCATAAGCTTTCCTGGAATGAACCTATATGCGCAATAGTAAAGAAAGTAACTTATCTATAGGCTTCCTTAGACGAAATCTACAAATCCATCAGAAACACATCAAAGCCAACGCATACAAGACCCTTGTTCGACCACAAATCGAGTACGCATCCACTGTATGGGATCCTTTTACTTAAGAGAACCAAAATAAGATCGAGATGGTGCAGAGGAGAGCAGCCCGCTTTGTTTGCAACAACTACATCTGCGAAGCACGTGTCACCGCCATGCTGAATGAGCTTGGCTGGCGCATTCTGGTGCAGCGTAGCGCAGATAGTAGGCTAATTATGTTTTACAAAATTGTTAATAGCTAAGTCGAAGTAGACTTCTCTAAAGAACTTATACTACTTACGAGATACTCCAGAAATACTCACACTAAATACTATAGAATACCTAACGAGAAGAAAATTTACCTTCAGTACAGTTTCCTATCTAGAACTAGAAAACAATGGAACAATTTGCCCGCCATGTTGGCTACAGCCCCAAATATTAACTCTTTTGAGAGTGGGGTTTGTCAGTTGACACATTAAGAACTTGTAAGAACTTGACCGCGACCAGAGCACATAAGCCTCGAAGAGAAGGACTGCTCTTATTTTGGTAAATGTAAATGTAAACGAGTAAGTCTGGAAAATTTATGGCCTTTTCTAAGCTAATACAATGACAGATGGTTATTTGGCATTGATGGAGTGAATAGCTTTATGATGACTCAACACCAGCTTAGCAAACCACTCTGGGCTCACAGACAACATAAATTAGTACGTTGATTTGACTAATCGGTTCACGTTTCGCTAAAACTGCTAAACAAGGAATGCCAGGTCCCCTCATATATAACTATAAGTATTTTTTCGTATCTGTGTTATCGATTATCTTGATTTATATGCAAAGTTAAGATTGTAGCCCTGGGGCTAAAAAAAAGTAAACTGAGTTATTTCTACTCATTGTGTCAAGAATTGTTTTGAGTTGGAACTCACATATCTTTACTAACACACACTAGTTTGCACACTAGTTGGGGAGGTTGAACTGTTTTCTGTATAACTATTCTAAGTTAACATAAGTTAACATTAACAAAATAACACTGTCTAGATTCCAACGCGGTAAGTTATAAATAGCTGAAAGCTCAACATATATAATGAAAATATCGCATGACTGCGCCACGGTCGAGGACAAAAGGAAGTCACGCTTCAGCCTCGTCCTCAAGTTGAGGCGGTTTTCCCACGGTCGTCACGGAACGGTCCCCACGGTTCTCGTTGTCGCTTTACGAGAGTTTGCAGCAAAGTTGTGCTTTTCCTGCCCGAGTATCGCGGAGATTATCTTCAGCAAAGGTAATATAAAACCCTACCATACAAAATACGAATTAAGTAATAGTACTATTTGTTTATATTTTTCTTACAAAAAGGAGCTTTCTATGCGCTCTTTTCCTCGCGCGCTTTCAATAACATGAACAGGTTCCACTGCCTTGTTGATAAACGACTTCGTAACATCGGGTATTTTGCCGATGAAATCTTGCGAATAAGTAACAGGAAACTTAGCCTTTTTAACTGACTTGGAAAGCAGTAATTAAAAGGCAATGCTAGCTAGAAAATTCTAGTAGTAGACGATGTAAAATAAAACGTAATGACCGCTGCATGGTGAAGCTAATGAATACAGTTGAAATGTTTCGCTTCAATGATCTCTTGCTTTTTCGCTCTCTACCAAATGGTTAGTCGCCCACTTTCAAATGGTAAGTGCAATGTTACATCACAAAAATCTCGCACTGCAGTTCTCATCTGTTTCGTTGCGAAGTTTATTTGGAATAGAAAACAAAATACTCTCTAATTTCGAAAACACTCAGAATGCTGCCGGTGAGCGAAGCCTTAAGCACGAATGGTTACTAGTTACATGGAGAGAAAATATTTACCTTCATACTAAGGCATAACAAAGCCATAAAGCCATGGACACAGCGACGTGCGCAAAACTTGGGGTCACAAGGCCGAGTTAATTCCTGCAACAAACGGAAGTTCCCACGCGTTAACTTTACTGAAATCATACCTGTCTGAAAAATATACGGTGATGAAACAAGACTTTTAAATGCTGCTTAACGATCAAGCTACACAATTATAGTAGTAAAAGCAAACACGGAGCTCATAAAACCATGGACAGAGCGATGTGCGCGAAACTTGGGTTCACAAGACCGAGTTTATTGCCGCCACGAACGGTTTTCCCACGCGTTAACCGAACTGCAGTCATATCTGTGTGTGGAAAATATGGTGATGAAACACGACATTAACGCTTTTTATCGATCAAGCTACACAATTATAGCAGTAAACGCAAACACTGAGCTTATAAAGACATGGACAGGGCGAGGAGCAGAAGACTTAAGGGCTCAGGGACCACTTGACAAAATAAGATTTAATGCGCAAAACTTGGGGTCATAAAGCCAAATTCATCCCGGCAATGCGACGCGTGTTTATAGTAAGAAAAACTAAACTGCAATCATATCTGACTAAAAAAATAAAATAAATGGTGATGAAACATGACTTTAAACGCTGTTATGCTATCAAGACACAATTATAGTAGTAAAAACAAATAATGAACCTATCAACGGGAAAAACATCGCAAGGAAAGGAACATAATTGCGAATGTTGTTATCATAATTATGCGGAACGGAAATTAGCTAACTGACGAGAAAAATAACTTTAGCTGTGCTGCCGTAAAGGATTTGTAATGGATTTATAAAGTTCTTCCGGATTTACACGAAAACGAAACTGCTCTGATCATGGTCTTAATCCGATAAGCACTGATAACAGTTTTAGCACTCAATCAAAACAACACCATCTATTTACAACACATCCCAAGTTGATACAGTAAATAAACCGCCTCGTGGGTTTTCAAAAGGTGACAATTCGAGCGTGAATCTAATTGTTTTGACAAAGGACTTATCACTGGCATTCTACAGGCATATACGCAACAGCAAGTAATTGACCATGTCGCGGGCATTTAATTTTATCTCTTATTTGATGATAACTTAAATGCCCGCCCGCCCGCCCGCCCACCAAAGAAGAATACAACGCGAGCGGAGTATAGCAGTTCTATATTGTAGTTTCTAGCCTGAATTCAATTGTCAAAATTTTAAATTATACTTAAAAAAAACATTTTTCAATTTTCAATTTTCTAAATTTTAAATTATACTTAAAAACATTTTCAGTGCACTTCCAGCTGACATTTCCTTTAATTTAGAATCAATGCAGTAAATAACCAATTGAAATATGCTATTCATTTTGAGCGTGTAAAGCAGGCGTATTTGGCCCCGGGCGAATGAGCGCTGACTTAGGGCCTGTTTACATGAGGTAGGGTGACCCTAGGGTGTAGGGCCAACTCTCTTTGTTTTCTTTTCCCTGGAGGTTTTCAAACAAAGAGAGTTGGCCCTACACCCTAGGGGCACCCTACCTCATGTAAACAGGGCCTTAAACCGCGGACTGAGGCGAGTCAAAGGACGCGACCAAGGGTGTGGGAGTCGCACTTCTCCCAGCTCCAGACGTTTTTGCAAAACCAAAACCACGACCAAACACTAATTTTAGCACTTGCCCACCAAAAAAAAACACGTCTGCACTGTAGGCTTGAGTGTATGCAGAAGTAAAGGCACATATCAAGACTCTAGTCAATAGAAAGAAATAACAATGGTATGTTATCTTTTTCAGATGGCGTCACCGAAAGAAAAGGTAGGACCTTCAATTTCATATCAATTGGACTTTTCAGCAAAGTTCAAATGTTATTATTATAATTATTGGATTCAAATGGTCGAGACAGCAGCAGAAATGTAGTAATTTTCAAAAATAATACGACTTTTTTAATCATTTTCACAAACATGATTCGACGGTACATCCGTCATCGTCATTGTGACGGTTATGAAAGTTTACAGTGATTTAAAACGTGCCTGTTGCAAATCATACGTTGAAGTGCGTTTGAAAACAAGTTTCAAGATCTTAGACTCTGCGCCGACCAAATACCAAGTTAAGCTTAAGGAGTCTATGTACATCAAGTGGGAAAAGCCCGACCTTAATCAACAGGTCAAACATATCAATTTGACGCTTTCCCTATAGTTGCACGCGCACGCGCATTTTTTTAATTCCGTTAACTTCGAAATTTATCTAGCGTATTGTTAAGTAGGGTATTGTTTTCAAACGCAATTCAACGTATGATTTGCAACAGGCACGTTTTAAATCACTGTAAACTTTCATAACCGTCACACTGACGATGACGGATGTACCGTCGAAACATGTTTGTGAAAATGATTAAAAAAGACGTATTATTTTTGAAAATTATTGGATTCAGTTTAATGTTGGAGTACATCTTAAATTGTTCCTGTACCGGGGCCGACTAAGTTGAAAACGATTCAAGCTAGTATCCGAGAAAAAAAGAACATTTAATATAACAATTTGTTGCGATATATTGTGAAATTTCTACATGACCATCTCAAGATGTTAAGAGTTTGCAGCATGTGAAAAGAGTTCTATGAAAAAAAAAATACTTGTCATATTGAATCCACTTACATCAAAGCTCTTTTTTCCATTTTTTAAGAAGAAAGACGAAGGAACATCTTCCGACGAGGAGGAAAAACGTGCTGGGTAAGACGCCGTTTCATAATCATGATCGCCGATTTCAATCATTAAGGCCTATTTAAGGCCTATTTACACGTTGCGATTTGTCGTGCCGATTTGTCGGCCCCGAGAAATCGTGAAGTAAATCGGCGCGTGTAAATGGCGACCCGATGCGCGCGCGATTTCAGTCCGACATGTCGGCCGATTCGGAAAAAATCTGTGATCGCTTCACAGATTTTCGCGTGTCGGGCACGATTTTAAGAACGAAAACGCAATTTGGACAAGAAATCACGCAAAACAAATTATATCTGCAGTATTTAAATTAACAACAACCTAAATAACCTATTGGATATCATTTGTTTTTCAAGAAGTTCTTAGCAGAAAAGTTTTGAAATAAAAAATAGTTCATGTACAATGCTTGCACTGTACAAAGAGCGCGCGCACGATTTGTCGTGGCCGACAAATAGGCCCGACAAAACGCAGCGTGTAAATGGGCCTTTACTATGTTTAAAATGCCTTGAAGAAACATTATTTAGTTAACGACGCTTTTCGAACGGTGATTGCAATGCTGTTGTTTGTTCGTTTATTTTTGAAATTTTAATTAGGACTAAGATAATGATATGTTCACTGAAAGCACCTAATTTTTTCTGGTGCATGTAAAAAGCTAAATACAACTTGAGGGAGAGCTTTGAGCCCGTGGGCCGGATTCACGAAAGACTCCTAAGTTAAGACATATCCTAAGTATTGTTTCTTAACAATAGTCTATTTTCACTCCAACAACAGGCTATTGTTAAGAAACAATACTTAGGATATGTCTTAACTTCGGAGGGCTTCGTGAATCCGGCCCCGGATCTATAATCCTAGATTTGTCAAGACATAACACTATAGCCTCTAAGTGTACACTGGTAACCCGACTACCAAATGGAAAAATCACAAATTTAACCAACAAGGCTAAAAAAAAAAATAATACAGTCGAGCTTCTGCTAATCTACTACCACTAAAGTACTATCCCCTCAGTAGTTGACGATTTTCGGTACCTATTCTCATACATTACCCGTTTACTTCAAAATGAAATAATAGAGTAGTTTTCACTAAAGTGTCGTAAAACCAAAACCAACATAATCACAACAGATGTAGCCTGTTCCAGTGGGGAACGCGCGAATTTTTTTTTTTTTTTTTAAAAAAAGAAAAAATCACGGGAGAACTGGGAGAGGCCGACCACCCTCTCCCCATTTCCCCCGGGATTTTTTTCCTTTTTTTTAATTCGCGCGTTCCCCACTATCTCGGAGCCTGGAACAGGCTACAACAGATGCGGACAATCTAATGAACCAATAAGAACTCGAAGCAAAGACATGTAGCCATTGCTAAGCGCGGAAGAACGCGTGCGAGTAAATCATAATTGGTTAAGGTTTTAATTCTGATTGGTTGAGAAAGTGGCGCATGATTTTTTAGCCAATCAAAAAGCTTAGTAATGCATCATCAAAGCAATCACGACTCAATATTCAGTTGATCACTTTTGGGATTTAACAAAAAAACAAGAAGCTGTACACAGCTTGAACTCGTGGCGCCTTTAACTCATTGCAGCATTGATTCCCGAGTGTTTTGAGTGCTTTTACGGAGAAACATAAATCAAAGGCTCCTAAGAGCCAACCCGTAAAGAAGAAATGCTAACGCGTAACGCAATATTGCCGTAAGCTTTATACGTTTTCACACTGACACGGTTCGATATTTTTTTAAAAAATTAAACGTAAGGATTTTTGACGAACGAAAAAACGACCTGTACATCACTTTCATGATGTCCAGTCCGAAGAAAGAAAAAAAAAAGGAAGGAGCTGTGCAAGACTCGAACTCGTGCCTTCCGGGGCTAAGCTACAACGTCAATCCACTACGCTATCGAAGAACACATGCTCAATAGAGACTAAATTTTATTATTTTAAGGTAGATACGCATCAAAACGCGTGTTTCAGATCGATTTTTAATGTTGCACTTAAAACTCCAAATGCGAAATATGTGTAAGCTTACTGTTATCCATATTCGTTTACATCAAATTTTTAAAATTATTGTTATCGCTGGATTCACTACATTCAGTTGCCGACACTTAAGCTCGATCGCTAAGCTAATAGCAAGTTATATAAAACACAAAACTTGCCGGAGCAAAAATCCCACAGGAATAAGCGGCGAACACAATATCAAGCGGTCCTATCCATCCATGAATGCCTTGCATTGTCTTGAAAACGTGCAATTGTACGGTTGTAGTTCTTTATTTTGCTTCTCAAGTCAACACACGGAGAGATTTTGCGGTATGTATTTCATGGCTGAAAGTCATATAGTCGTCGACATCAACTTAAATATGCGTGCATAAATTTGCATGCGCTAATGTGACACGAAAAAAAGAAGAAAAGTCAGAGCCGAATTTACAACTCGTGTGCTCCGCCACGAGTAATAAATGTTTGATTTACACGTGTTGCTTTGGTGCCTGAAAAAGAAGTTGCTCACGGGAGGTGGTCACTTTGCACGTAAGAAGTTGGTCCTGTCTGGCTCACCAACGTGATTTGAGTGGTCGAAAATCTCAAACCAGAAACGTTAGAAACGGTCGCAGTCTCTTACTACAATGTTTCCTAAGAGTATTTAGATAGACATATCTTGGTATCTTCAACAAATAAAGCGACTTGTTCAAGCGAGGTAGTCGCTCAGGATGGCTCGACTGCGCGAAATGCAAGTTTTATCCCTATAGTGCTCGTCGCATAAAAAAACACACAGAAATTTGATACTTATATTGCCCCCAAATCAATTCACAAATGTCGCCGTTTAAAAAGTCGTTGTTGTTTCCTTACTCTTGCGCATCATAGCTCGATATTCAATTTTTCTCACTCATTGCTTTACACTTCTTTCACTGTTAGGTCCGAGATTTTGGTGGCAGATTCAGAAAGGGCGCGTGCACAGCCACAGGCAAGTAATGACCTGCGTAGTTGATCATGATTTAGTTAAATAGTTTAGGAAGCCTTCTATCCAAGAGGCTACGGACAAGTTTATAGATAGGTCGTTTGTAGCTGAATTTTGAACTAAAATGAAAGGGAATAGGCAGTGTCGTAAAACTTTCAATCCAGCAACTATTTCCCGCATGCAATTCCACTCCTAGTAGAAGACCGTTCTATCTGTCATAAAATCTATGGTTTATACTATTTTTAATTTGCCAAATAAATATTTCATTTTAAAAGGAGTATTTTAATGTGTCCAGCTTTCCTTTCAATCATTTCTACCGCAAAACGACTAACGACCATACCGATCGTATGAAACATGTACTGTGTTGTTGGCCGCAGAAACATGGCGGCCATGAAAGGAGTACTGGCATAAACATTACCTATTTGCATCTCTTTAGAATCAGTACACTGAAGGAGGGCGCTTGGTGTGTGAGTGCACGGAGCCCGGTGGCCAACACAGTCCCGTTTGGTAAGTAACGCGACTGTCCAAAATGCCAAGAAAAGGCGGTTGCTCATGACAGATTAACCACAGCTACAGGGCCTGTGCCCAAGTCATGATTAGTAATAGTAATTGAACTAAGTGGAATGCAATTCAGCGAGTAAGTGGGCGATTAATTTCACTGAAATTGCCTGAGCGTGAAGTTGAAATTATGGGGAAGGTTATCCCTTAAATAGAGGTGATAATTACAAAGATTATATGAGCGTTATACCGGCCGGGACCAGGAGAAGTGTCCCTTTAATAGAGGTGATAATTACAAAGATTATATGAGCGTCATACCGGCCGGGACCTGGATAAGTGTCCCCTTAATAGGTGTCCCTTTAATAGAGGTGATAATTACAAAGATTACATGAGCGTTATACCTGTCGGGACCTGGATAAGTGTCCCCTTAATAGAGGTAATGATTACAAAGATTATATGAGCGTTATACCGGTCGGGACCTGGATAAGGTTATCCCTTAAATAGAGGTGATAATTACAAAGATTATATGAGCGTTTTACCGGCCAGAACCAGGACAAGTGTCCCCTTAACAGAGGTGTCCATTTAATAGAGGTGATAATTACAAAGATTATATGAGTATTTTGCCAGCCGGGACCAGGAGAAGTGTCCCTTTAATAGAGGTGTCCCTTTAATAGGTGAAAATTACAAAGATTATATGAGCGTTTTACCGGCCGGGACCAGGAGAAGTGTCCCCTCAATAGACCAATATAACGCTAGCATGGCACAAAATATATTTGGTTTATTGGGGAAAAGAGCCCAGCATCAAATTCAGCATGTCGATATTAGTAAAACTACAAAGTTTTGTAAAGATTGCTAGAAAACTGACGAAGATATGAAATTTTGAAACTGAGCATTTTTACAAAGAAATGTATGGTGGACGGGCATAGATTGCCCGTCCAGCCTCGTTTTCGTGTTTTTCCCATACATTTCTTTGTAAAAATTAGGCCAGAGTACTAAGTTTCAAAAGCTCATATCTCCGTCAGTATACGAGCAATCTTTACGAAACTTTACAGTTTTACTAATATTGATGTGCTGATTTTGATACTGGACTCTTTTCCCCATTAAACTAAATATATTTTCATGCCATGCTAGCGTGATATTGGTGTATAGAAGTGTCCCTTTAATATAGGTGATGATTACAAAGATTTTATGAGCGTTTTGTGGGCTGGGACCAGGAGAAGTGTCCCCTTAATGGAGGTGTCCCTTTAATAGAGGTTATAATTACAAATATTTTTTGAGCGTTTTTTAGGCCGGGACCAGGAGAAGTGTCCCCTTAATAGAGGTGTCCCAAAGTAGAGGTTACTCTGTATCCGCAAAATAACTGCTTGTTTTAAATACTTTTTTTTTTTCAGGGGTACAGCATGTCCATGCGCCCCTATCGTGCCTGAGGTAGGTCAGTTAACTCTTCTACCCAGTCGACTAACTCAAACAGCTATTAACAACAGACAAAACGCTATTTTTGATTTTGCTATACAGAGGAAGTTCCGATTTATACTGTTTGGTTTTGTTTCGTTTTTACATTATTATCATATTTGGTTTTTGCTATTTATAAAATAATGAACTTAGCCGATTTTAGTTTAAATATGATCAAATCTATCCTATATTTTGGCTATCCACCTTCTTATCATTATATAATTTCCTTTAGAAGTATTGTCTGGTTTTTAAGTAATATATGATATTTTCTTGAAGTGGTAATACTCTTGCACGGTACAACGTACTCTTGATTTCCCTTCAACTTGAACTTGGAAAACCTTCGAACTAACATTGTCAATTGAATTGCTCGAACTAATTTTTTTTTAATCTTCCACAGGAAAATCAGGACTGTGATCCTATCGCATTCATTATGTTTTTGCTTCTCTTGTACTTTTTGCCTTAAAATATGTAATGTATTCGTAATTTTGTACAAATTCTTTATATTTAGGCCGTATTCTCTATTTCACTTTTTTGTATGTGTTTTGTACTTCGTTAAATAAAATTGTTTTAACACGAAACTATAGTCAGTTTACTGAAATCTCCTATCCCCATCTGACGTTCAAGTCGTGCGTTACCCACACGGATTCGAAAACTACTCGTTACCTTTTCAGACCAGAAAAAAATAGCCGGAGCCAAAGACATACTCATAAAGTTTCAGTACAGTCAGGGTTTGCAAATTTATTGATGGGTGAAGTCAATGTGACTTCTGGTTCACAAATTTTGGAGTCATTTTTGAAAATTTGGAGTCGTGACAAAATGAAAAAAAAAAAAACAATGTAATATTCCTTAGAGAAGAGTAAAAAGAACCTTTGACAGATTTTGACAACTTTATTGTCGTTTTGTTACCTGTTTTGGTGGCTCTTCGCTTGCCCTTTTGGACAAGGACGGCATTTTTAGCACGTGGTCCTGGGACAATTGTGAGAGTCTGCTGACCTCAAAAGGCTCAAATCCAAGATGGCGGGCATAGAGAAGCGATCGTCGCGATCGTTATTTACACTCTGCATACACATGCATGAAACATTCTTCAAGTTAGTCAAAAATGATTACAGTTAATGTAGATTGTATTTGTTTCGTAAAAGGTAAGGAAAGAACGCTTTTTGCTGCCGAAAATGTTTGGAGTCGAAGTGACTTTCTCCGTAACCTCAGTGGAGTCGTCTGAATTGTTTTGGCGTAAGGCCCGGTTCAAACGTCGAAATTTACATGTGCCGAACCTAATACCTATTTAGGTCGACCCAAACTATTAAGTTCGACTGTTGATTCAGACGGTCGAACTTTACATGTGCCGAACCTAATTCGTGGCGAAAAGAAATATCATCCTTACTGCTTAAAATAGGGAAATAAACCGAAAAAAGTAAAATTCACCAAGCCTGGAAATTCTTGTTTTGATTTTATTGTGCTTTGTGTTCTATTATGGCAAGGAAACAGTGAGGAGATCGCGATCGTGATATTTGGACAAAATAAAGTAACGCCATAAATTTTAAAATACATTACGATTTATTTATGGATATAAAGAAAAGCAACTTTTTAGAAGACCGATTTAAGCTGTCCAGTTTCAGTCTAAAAATCTACAATGTGAATGCTGGTAACCGTCGTTACGCTTCTGTGAGTTCTGTCTGCAAAGGCGCGAAAACCCACTAAATAGCCAATCAGAAGCGCGGTTATATTGAAAAATACGTTAACATAAATTATGCATTAGGTTCGGCACATGTGAAGTTCGACGTATGAATCGAAGTCGATCTTTTGCCGTTCTATTCGACAAGCTCAGTCGAATAGAACGGCAGAGTCGACCCAAATACAAAAGTGCCGTTCCTAATTGATTCATATGTCGAACTTTACATGTGCCGAACCTAGTAAAGTTCGACGTTTGAACCGGGCCTAAAATACACCAAATTTGTCGTATTTGCGAACCCTGAGTACTCTATAGCAGAATGATTTCAAACGAAACTGGACCATTATTTTTGGATCAACTTGATATAAAATATGTCTTCGGCTTACAAAAAGTAGATCCAAGATGACAACTCCAAGACAAAAACGGCAAAAGAAATAGAAGAAATAAATCAACCAACAAAAACACTCGCCTATTGTTTACTTATTACTCTCAACAAATGAATTATAACTCTAGTAATCACAGATTTGAAAAAAAAAAGTGCGTTCGATGCCTGGGCCTGAGAGTTGCCCCTGAAAAATGTGCGGGACGGCTAATTTGGCGTTGACCAAAAAAGCCTGCCTTCACGACATTAGAAAGCGTTCTCCATCGTCAAACGCAATAAGCAACGACTCTTGCGAGCTTACATGGCCCAACGCATATCTTCTTTTCTGGGTTCAAATTAACTTTTGTAAATAATTAAAGGCACTTTTCAGTAATTTTATTATCGTTTGGAGCTTTACGGTAATGCTGTAATGTACGTAAGTTAAAATTTGTAAAACGTGATTTTGTGTCCAAGTTTGCTCCTCCCGAAGAACGCAAAGCAAGTTGATTTCACCACTCGCTGTTCCGTAAATACGTCTATTGTGTCATATCTGAAGCCGAATTTTTTTATTTCAACTTCATTAGCTTTAAAAGGAGTAAAATTGTCCATGTCCTTTGAAAGCCTATTTAAAAATTTTGCGTCAGATATGACAATCTACAATACACCAAGTTTATCTCCCTGCCGTGTCATCTGATGAAATTTTATATTCACGCTGAAATCTTGGACACAATACAGTAAAAACCCGCGTGTAAGAACCTACATGTTTCCAAGTTTGGCAAAACAGGTTCTTATATTTGGGGGTAGTTATTGGCGATTTAGGCTAAAGTAAGTTCTTAATTAGGTTCTTAAGTTTTCAGTAGAAACCATTCTGTACAAGCAGAAAAAAATAGGTTTGGTCCTTTATGATACAGCATTTATTTATAACTGTCTTGTCATGAGCCTTGTACAAGACTAACTAAACAATTACACACACTTTAAACAAAGTATCTTTTCAGAAATATTTGCATACAAAATAAAATAATAAATGGAATAAGTAAAAAATGCAAAAAAGTCCTTTTGCCTTAATTTACTGATCACATTCATTTTGAGATGGAATCATCATAATTGATCATAGTGCTACAGTATATGAAATGAAACAAACAAACAAATGCACCTCTTATGGTTGATGGTTCACATGATATCTAAAATGTATACATGTCCAGTCCTTGGGCCTAATCTTGTCGTCATGTGAACCATAAGCTGTGATAAGGCACCCAGTTTTCTCAAACAGTTTTCGGATGAATTCTTGTCGGGAAGAAAGCTCTCTCCACGCATGGCCTGTCCACTGGGTCATCAGGATTCTCCTGTCTTTCGCAGAGATTTTGCCATGCCACATTTCCAGGTTATCTTCCTTCTCAAGCCATATTTGCAGCGCCTCTCCAATCTTTTGTTTCATTGCCTTTTAAAATCCTGCATCCACTGGTTGCACCTTATCTGTGTGGTTATCTGGCAGCAAATAAACTATTGTGTTCATTTCTCTGCATGCTTCATGGAATCCTTGTGCTAACTGGAAACCAACATTATCAGCAAACAACAGCTTCTCTGTAGGATCATCACCAAGTCCATTGTGCAGAGTGTGGTTGGTCCAATTCATGTTAGCTTCAGCGTCCATCCATGCATTTACTTGAAAGTAAACATCAACATCATTATCGTACTTATCTCGTTCTTCAGTAGATATGTTCCCTTTGCCCCTGAAAATTATTGCTGGCTTGACTGTTTGCTGTCCTTCTGCCCTGATGCAAAGCTGGAGTGTTGCTTGTCTCTTGTCCAGGCCAGATCCTGGCTGCGAAATCCAAACTTGATTGTGTCTTATCTTGATCCACGACAAAAGGTAGTGGCACCTGACCTACATTCAGTCTATTCTTGGGAGACCATCTATCATATGTATTATCCACAACTGGTCTTTCACTTCTCCTTCTTTTGGACAGCCTTCCAGTAAGTTCTCTATAAAATTGCTGAATAGTTTCCCTACCATCATTGGCAGCATTTTTCTTTTTGTTCGTTCTCCTTCTCAGTGAAATGTTGTATCTGCGTTTGAATCGTTGAAACCAGTTGTTACTGGCTTTAAACGTACTAGCCTCTTCTTTTCCATTACAGCTCTCTATTTTCTGTTTCATCTTTGTAGTGAGCCAAAGCTTGGTAATTTCTTATTGCTTCCCTTTGCTCGTCGCAACTTGAATTCGGTAATGAGGAGTTTAGATGCCAAAGGGTATTTCTCACTATTTCGAGCTTTCTCACCAACCATCTGTCTCCTGTGTCTTGCTTCTCTGGCACCACCAGCATTTGTTTTATTTTTATTTTTGTGCAATTTCTGACAAAATGGAATTTATTGCTTTGTTCCACTTCACTACCAAAGATTTGTTTACTTTTTTTGGCATCTGCAACTTTTTGCCATTTATTCTTAGAATTGGAAAGATTATCTAAAAGGTCAAGACTCTATTGTGAAAGACTTGCGCTTGTTTCTTCCACGACGGTTTTCAGTGCGTTCCTTTTCCTGACGGGGCGGACGATCCTTTTCCTGTTGACTAGCTTCTTGTTGCACATGTAGATCCACAGACTCAATGTTGAGAGCTGAAGTGGATTTATCCAGTGAGTCAACCTCAACTTCGGGATGTTTATACTTCGTATGCATCTCCAAATGCTGCTTCCTAAAAAATGATTGACTGCACTTCAGACACTTGAAGTCAGAAGTTGGCATCTTAACAGGTTTTCGCAATGTTTCAGTGATGTCATACAACCCTCCATTCTTCAATTCCACATTCTCTCACAATCGAATAAAGTCCGATTCATTTCGAGATAGATGAGAAAATTGAGAGAAATAGCTGTATTACTGTGTACTTTGAGAGTGCCACGAGAAAACATGGACAAGAGGAACTGGGGACCAATGTGGGCTGGAATGTCAAGTTCATGTCAGCGGTCTTCCTGTTGAAAACAAGGGACGCCTTGTTGAATTCACTCCTTGTGTGTCAAGTCTTGTCTTCGAAATTTAGGCTAAAATAAGGCGTAAATCCGTCGATTTGTGACAAGTCTTGGACGTCTGTTACACCTTAAAGGTTAATAACAATGGGGGAAGAGCATGAGGTATTTATTGAGTCCAGTGTAAGAGGATACCATGCGTATTTTGTGAACGCTTCTGTTGCCATCGGCGAGGTGCTTACTTGTGAAAGAGACCATGACAATGTGCATGACAAGTATGCTATAGCTGTGAACAACGAAGACCAGACATTGGCTGGCCATGTTTCTATAGAGCTTTCCAAGATATTCAGCCGTTTTTTACGGGTCTGTGGGGAGATTGAGGCAGAATGTATTGGTGCTCGGTACAACAAAGGCGAGGGGAAAGGGCTTGAAATTCGAGTTAATTATAAACTTATAGGAAATTACAAGTACCTAGAGCAATTGGTATCAAGAATAAAGGGAAGGGAATCAACTTCTGGTCTTAATATTTCAGAAGTGAAGAAATGCATCTGACTAATGTTTCAAACGGCTGAACTTCAAGGAACACAAGGTCCAAAGAAAACAAACAATTACAGACTTCACGAGACTTCTTTTATTTCACATTACAGTGTATGCCTTTTTTTTTTACAAAGTTGTATAGCACTGCAAATACTGTAGTTGTCTTTTCTGTACATGTCCTTTATTTGTGAGCAATGTAGAATTCTCTGTTTCTCAAAGTCACCAAAGTTATACTTCTTAGTTAAAAATGCTTATGTAAATATCCCATAACTCACATAATAAGAACCTAATAAATTTTGCTTGGCTAAACAGGTTCTTATATTTTGGGGTATAAAAATGGGAAATTTCTGCCAGCAGGTTCTTAAACCGTTAGGTTCTTACACGCGGGTTTTTACTGTATCGCTTGTTTTTACGCTTCCGAAGGCTTTCCGAGCAAACACGAATGCAAAAATATATTTATGGTAATTTTGCTAATATTAATCCACGGGCTATTGTGAACAATTCATGCAGAAAGAACAATGCGTTGCAAAACAGCGTATTTTACCAGACAGCGCTTTGTGCAATTATTGATGCAGAAACATTTCGGAGCCTGTTCATGAATATTTAGCGCATTTCCGGTATCAGCCGTCGCACTTCGTGCATATTCTTTTTCATAAATGCATACTGATGAGCGGAACCTGTCCCCGGCGACCTTAAGTTATATTTCTTCCTTTATTGTTTAAAACAAATAAAAAATTCAGTATCAGAGAAACCGAAAGTACTTAGGGTAGAACACCGCTGCGACGTTTGTTCATAAAAAAAAATCCAGTTTCCCAAACTCGTCGAAAACTTTGTAAACACCGGCGCGCGCTTCATATGCATGGGCTGCTGACAATAATTATCTGTATATGCATTCAACGCATAATTTTCCGGATACCTTGAGAGTCCTTTCTTTTCTTTGTCTATAAAAAGAAGTCAATCATCTGGGCTTTTTTCTTTTTACCCAGTTAGTCAAAACTAGCAACGAAATCTATAACATCTTATCTTTGCAAATGAGTTAAGGGAAGGAAAATAAGAATGAGCGGATTTCTGAGCACCAATCAAGTACTTCAAGTCTTTTTCAAATTCAGTTAGGCTATTTATTGAACAGAACATAGACTTAGCACCGACTGTTTTAAACATTGACGGGAAATATCCCACTGACTGCTTGATGTCCCATTCAGAACTGAGATAAATATAACTTCAATTTAACTTCAGTCTGGTTCAATTATCACCTACATCCTAAGCGGGATGTGTTGTAAGATATGCCCTTAAAAACCTTTTGGCAGAGACCATACCGAAATGTTATGTCTATTGTCCACTTAATAAAATCCACAGCTGAATACAGACCTACATGTAACTCTGGACAAATGTTCTGCTTGTATCAAGCAAGCTGTCTCATTGAACATCGAATCAATAAGCGGCGTATGTTTAAAATGACGCAAACTTAAAATACGGCTGCAGTTACGAAGGACTGCGATTGGATAACAAGTACAGGAGAGGCAGCAGGGATTATTACAGAGATAAGCAACAATTACTGCAAAGTACTCTTCGAGTTCTCAGTTCAGCTGCATCACATTTTGGCGTTTTGATCCGCGCAGAAATAGATTAACAGAAACGTTCAAGCGATAAATCCGATATCACTGGTTAATACTCTTCTAACTGATATAGATAGCAGATTTGATATAACAGAAATTAAGGTTTACTACTCACACCGGAACGTAACTCGGCGGTTTTCCTAAAGCAAATCCCAAACACAATCTTCGGCCGAGGCTGTACAATTGGCTATTTGTATTAGCACTAACCAGCTGAGATTATTACGAAGTTCACATTCATTATGCGAAGTTGCCTTCATCGAAAATTATGAGCGGGAAGAATGATTTTTGTGATTTTCAAATCCTTGTTATACTCTTTCTAAAAGGAAATTCTAAACACAAACCATGTTGGAAATAAACAAGGAAATTTCAAGTCGTGTTTTTCTTGGAAAGGATTTAAATGTAAATTCATATTTCGTGGAAACATTATCGTTGCATTCTCCATTACCTTACCTTACCTTACCTTCCTTCTTCGCGCTCGGTTGCGCATAAGGCCGCAGCCAATCACGCGAAAAAAAAAATATCAACATGAAACACTGCAGAAATAAATGGCTAGAATATCGCGTTTTATGGCTGAACTTTGTCGTGATAATATGAGACGCTTGTGATACCACCGGTAATATAAAAAGAAAAAATACTGCTAACTTTGAAGTAAAACACTAAAACATCGAGAATGTTGAAAGAGAATTCAAACCGAGGCGATGACGTAAAAGGATTACCACCACTATGCATGGTAGGTTAAATATAGGCCTTAAGTTTCATTTGCTATTTTTTTTTTTAAACTTATCCTATCTTTAACATCAGCCTCAAATCATCCAAAAATGCAACAAATTATGTACGGCATACTTCCTATTTGACGCAAAACGATCTGTGATCCAAGTAGTGTCACCCAATCGAAGTTCGCATTAATCATTTTATTAATCTTCTCTCATATGTCTGTCATCTTTAAAGTCAAGGTATAGGATCAAATCTCCAAAACACTTCAAAATCCCGGAGGGGGACTCCCATATAAAAACAACAGCAGTGCTCGTCGAGATTCAAGTACCTTTTAGAGTGTTTTTTGAAAATTTCCGACGAGCACCCTCGTATGTTTATATGTGACCCCCCCCCCCCCCCCCCCCCGGGTGTCCATTTGTGACTAAGAAACACAGACATTTTATAAATCGCGCTGGCTTGGAGCCAGCCCGATTAAATATCTCGTTTTAAAATACAACATTTAGTCACGCAAACAAAGATAACCCTGTCATAATTATACTTTGCAAGCACGGTTATGACGTAACGTCGCATTTCTTGCTTCACTTTATAAAAGAAATAGGAACAGGCACTGACATTATCTGTTACAAACACACAACGTTCGATTCTTGCAAGGTCAATGTCGTGCTTACAACAGGCCATCTATGCGACACAATCGTGTGTGGCATTTTTATTTTCGTTTTCATTTTACATGAGCTGCTGAACAAAAACCCCTTTGTTGTTTACAATAGAAACGATGTTATTGTTATTTCTCAATCTATAAAAAAATCAATGAAGTCATCGTTAAGTTACTTACAAGTATTTACACCGTATTCTATTAAAAAAATAAAATTACTAAATAAAATTACTTGAAAACAGTTTCAAATTTTAAAATTTTGAAAATAAAATGCAACACCTGGCTACAAGTGATTGTGACCTGGTTTGTAAGGCAAAACAAACACTCCGATGTGACGACATGGGCTATTTTTTTATGTTCAGTGAATCTGCCAAGGCATATACTATTTTCAAACGAGGATAATTTCCCATTGCTTGCATGGATGCTCACTGACAAACACCCGTGTTCTATAAAAGTTTGATCATGTCTCTACTTTGTTACACTTCGGGACAGTGGTTTGAACAGAAAAGCAATCTCCTAAGCGGAATATGGCTTCAGGGGGCTGGTTTGAGAAGAAAAGGGGGAACTCGGAGGACGATGACGGGAGACTTAAGTAAGTATACAAATAGCGCGTCAAACAGAAGTACAAATAAGGTATTTAGTTGAAGTATTATATACTTTCGTTCTCTTTGATGAAGGTATTGATCAGATGTATCTATCATTTGTACTAGAATCGGAAATGAGATAGAAATCCTATAGACAAATGCATTTTTATAAATTACACGTCTACTTCAAGACGGTTAAATGTTCTTTCCTGAAATGTACCAAGGGGCATGAGTATGGCGTCGCAGATATTTACTTTCCAAAAGTGGCACTTTGGGTGAAATCTGTGAGTGGCTGAATCGTGCAGTGTGACCCGAGATTCAATTGAATGTTACTTTATGAGAAGCACTATACTGTGGTATTGTGCAAGGTTCCGGGTTTTAACTATTACGTTTGTGAATAACAACAGAAAGAATATTGCTGAAACACGGAAATAAAGTAATATTTCGTATTCTTAAGACACTAAATTCCGGATTTTAGGGATTTCGCGTAATTGAACAGGGAACTAGCTATTATCGTCATCTCTACACAATTTTCGGGGATCATTCTGTGTAATAAGGCCAAACGATCACATTCTAAGAGTGCGATCACTCAAATGAAATTTACTGCGCAGTACTTTCCTATTCCCGTTTATTATGCTGTATTTAACGTTTAACCATTCACATTAAAACTACTGAGCAGCACCTTAACATGGGACTGTTAATTAGGATGTACAAGGTGGTAAATTTTATTGATCTCTTCGACTTAAATATTAAGATATCATTGTGACCATCAAAGCTATTGCAGAACTTTCCGGTGGTGCTGTTTGTTTTCAAACATTCTCAACTTGAAATTTAGGACAATTTGTTCAATTTCTGACAGTCTCTGGTTTTATCTAGGTTTACTTGGGACTGCGCCGTCAAGTAAGGAGTAGCTTGAAATGACAAGATTCAAATCAAACGCTTTTGAAATGTCGCACAAGTATAAGTATACGCAGATCAGACGACAGCGTTCGTTAGACCGCTGATTTGTTCATCTTAATGGCTGCAACGCAACTTCCTGTTTGTGAGTGCATGCGTATGACGGGTTAAGATTGTCACGTGAGAACGAAATCTCACCTTATTGAGTGATGTTACATCGCCGTCATCAAGTTAACTCCGCGTTGGATGAAAGCGCGCCAAAGGATGTCATAATCACCTCACACAATATATATGCAGCAACGCAAGAGATAAATGCGTAAGGCACAGAAAATAAGGACGCCGCTTTTCTACGAGCTGAACGCAAAACTGTACAAGGTAAACACAATAAATTAATTCTTCTCTTACTCTTACTTTACTACGTCTTTAAAACGGCTTCTGATCTCGTATGTACGTACATTGTTAACATTCTTTACTATTTCACGCCACTTTTCACTCCACATTGCACTCCACATTTTAACTCTTGAGTCTGTACATGAAATTGATTTTCTAACTGTGTTTTCGTTTCAATTATTAAGACAACAAAGTATAACTGAGGTAAGATCAAGACACGAAAGTGACAGTGGCTTAATCTAGCCTAACTTCGAAGAAGGCGTATAAGCTAATTTCTGGCGATTGAAAGATACACATGACGCTTTATAAAAAGGTCGTTTTAAAAACATCCGAAACCCCAAAAACTATCAATCTGGGAGAACAGCTGGAAAACATCGCAAAGGATGCATATTCCAACAGCTTCTATACCAACAAATCCCTTAACTTCAAAAATGGCGATCAGATGATTATTCATTTCACTCAATAGTAACAAGAAAGCAAAACCACTAAGTGTGTTTACTAAATGTACGGCATGAGAGAAGAAATATAAAAATGTAAAACCGTATAAAACGTCCCATAGATTTTTTTTCGGGGGTTGCGGCAGAGCATACTCAAAATGTTCTCATACAGTCCAACCTCTTTCTTGCACCTAGCTCTGATAAGCTTATCAAACTTCGTATCTTGGGAGTGTAATGCATGGTTATACACAACGTGACCAGGTGTGTGTTTCTCAAGGGTCCGGAGAACTTTTCGGGCCGAAGAGCTTTGTTTTATGCACAATGTTTACGACGAGCACTCAAAATTCTTAATTGGCGAAACGCATCAGACCAGTTTGCGGGTTCAAACACTACAGCGCCACTTAAAATAATAATAATAATAACATCGTTTATTCAAGCCTTTTGCAGTAACAACTGAATTATAGGCAGATTTCATATATACTACAAAATTTAAGGCGCAATGTTACAAAATGTAAAGGTTGTATTACTATTAAACTACAATGGTTGATATTTTACTGTTACAAGGTTCTTGAATCGGTCAGTTATTGTTGGTGGTGGGGGGAGGGGGGGGGGGGGAGCTACGGCGTTCTGACCTGAGATTGTAACGGCCAGGGGAGCAACCTACCCTTTTAAGGGTGTAAAGGGTTGCACGGATGAATGCGATCGATGAAAGCGTCACAAACCTCTACGCGGCGATCGAACAAAGTAGCTATACCAGCCCTCTCCAGTGCGTGGAAGTATGACAGACCAGGCCAGATAAATACAAAGTCGACTTGTCAGAAACTGGATTTTAAAAAGTAGCTTTCGAGCCCAAAATATCTTTGGGAGCTTTGGGAAACGTACGCCAGGTCTATTTTCGGCCACCCGGTCACTGTTAAGTCTCTTGCTACATGTAATTATAACATGCTTGTACATAACAAATGCTGCCTGCTTTGGTAACGAAGTCGAAGAAAAAATAAACACTCGATACCCAAACAAAAACCTTCTTTCCTTTGCGCGTCCATGATTAATAACGAACACACCAGTTCCCAGCAAACTTTTGTCAACATTTACGAAAAGGCCTGGGACAGACGAATTTAGCGTGACTTGCGTGAGCGCGTGGGTATAACTTTAATCTGCTTTTTTGTGAAGTTTGGATTAACAGGCCGCTTGGTTTTAGCAACACGCCGAGTAGGTAGATTTTCGCAAACTTGATGTGGAGATTTAGCTTTAACACTGCAGCTAAGTAAATACAATAACTATATCGGAAATTTAAGCGTGCGCTCACTTTGGAATAACTTGGTCTGCATATGAATGATTTGAAAGATCAAAATTTTACTTTCACAGGAAAAATGGTATAAAATCTTAACCTCGCGAAGTGAAAAACACGAGGCACGCCCTATGAGACAGAAAAACTTGTGTTGATATTACCATTTGCTTCAAATTACTTACTTTTTTTATTTGCTTTACAGACGACCTTGATCAATATGGCTGCCGCCCAAAGGAACGTAAATCTACATGTAAGTACCACAGTGTCCACAAATTTAGAGGTAACGGTTTTATAAATTGTCTTAAGTAACTTTGTTGTGCTCAAATTGCAATTTGTTCCACTTACTCCGCATAAAAAGTCAAACAGTCCTTTCAGTAAGCTGTTGCAAGCTCTCGAGCTCGGGGGTCGGAATTTGGGGGAGGGGTAGGGGGAGGTGGAGGTGGAGCGTGTAAAAATAAAGTCTTCCGTTTTTAACGTCATTAATCGTTTCTGTTCATTTTTAGACTCGATTAACTACAATTTGCTTTCAATATCCTGCATAATGAAAATTGTAATTTGTTTCGACTCAACTAAATAAAAATACAGAGACGAAAACCTTAACGAGAAGTCCGTTCTCATTCAATGGCCAGGCCGACATTGTATAACTTCAAATATTTCAAACGAAGCCTATAATGAACTGATAACATACCGAATCGATAAATATACGAAGACAGCTCTAGCACACTTCTGGACTGCACAACTGTACATGAACAATCCACCTTGTTTACATTACTTGATTGGTCAAATTCTTATACATGCACTTTGAAAAACACAATATTTCAATTCTTCGGAAAGAAATGGCCGGATTAATTTTTAAAGAAGTTGACTAGGAGAAAGGGTGAAACGAGATCGAGGTTGCATAGAAGTTCAACATTAAACCTTCTTGTTAAGTTCTATATAATGTAGTATCTGACAGTGGTACTTTAAGCCTTGGGGCACTGTCTATGTACAATGCAAAGTACTTTTTAGCATTGTTGTCGTTTAGGGTGTTGTGCAGGTTCTAAAAATTGAGTTTGTTGACAAAATTTCTTAAGTTGCACCAGATCCAAATGAAAGCTATTGAGCAGTACTTACCTGTGGTGCTGTTTATTATGCTTTACAAGTGGTTCTAACTTTCAAGTCTGTGGATGAAATTCTACAGTGTGACCATTCAGTTGTTAGCTATTGATCAGTACTTTCCTGTGGTATTGTTTATTATGCTGTACAATTGGTGGTTCTATCTTTTGAGGCTGTTAATAAAATCCTAAAATGTGACCATGCAATCGAAGGCAATTGAGCAGTACTTTCCCGTGCTATTTATGATGCTGTGCAAAGTTGTTCTAACTTTTTAGTCAGTGTATGAAGTTCTAGTCCTGTGGTGCTGTTTAATTATTATGCTGTACAAGCTAAGGTGGTCTATTGTGAAATTAAATGAAAGCTATTGAGCAGAACTTTCCTGTGGCATTATGCTGTATATACAAGGTGCATGGTTCTAACGTTTGAGTCTGGGTGAAATCCAAAAGTGTGGCATTCAAATGAAAGCTTCTAAGCAGTACTTTCCTGTGGTTCTGTTTATTATGCTGTACAAGGTGGTTCTAACTTTCGAGTCTGTGGATGAAATCCTAAAGTGTGACCATTCAGTTGTTAGCTATTAAGCAGTACTTTCCTGTGGTACTGTTTATTATGCTTTACAGGGTGGTTCTAACTTTCAAGTCTGTGGATGAAATCCTACAGTGTGACCATTCAGTTGTTAGCTATTGAGCAGTACTTTCCTTGTATATTATGCTGTACAATTGGTGGTTCGATCTTTTAAGTCTGTGGATAAAATCCTTAAGTGTGACCATGCAATCGAAGGCAATTAAGCAGTACTTTCCCGTGCTGTTTATTATACTGTGCAAAGTTGTTCTAACTTTTTAGTCAGTGTGTGAAGTTCTAGTCCTGTGGTGCTGTTTAATCATTATGCTGTACAAGCTAAGGCGGTCTATTGTGAAATACACTGTACTCAAGTGACATTTAAATGAAAGCTATTGAGCAGAACTTTCCTGTGGCATTATGCTGTATATACAAGGTGCATGGTTCTAACGTTTAAGTCTTTGAGTGAAATCCAAAAGTGTGGCATTCAAATGAAAGCTTCTAAGCAGTACTTTGCTGTGGTGCTGTTTATTATGCTGTACAAGGTGGTTCTAACTTTTGAGTCTGTGGATGAAATCCTAAAGTGTGACCATTCAAATGAAAGCTATAGAGCAGTACTTTCCTGTGTTACTGTTTATTATGCTGTACAAGGTGGTTCTAACTTTTGAGTCTGTGGATGAAATCCTAAAGTGTGACCATTCAAATGAAAGCTACTGAGCAGTACTTTCCTGTGGTACTGTTTATTATGCTGTGCAAGGTGGCTCTAACTTTTGAGTCTGTGGATGAAATCTTAAAGTGTGACCATTGAAATGAAAGCTACTGAGCAGTACTTTCCTGTGGTATTGTTTATTATGCTGTACAAGGAGGTTCTAACTTTTGAGTCTGTGGAAGAAATCTTAAATTGTGGCTATTTAAATGAAAGCTACTGAGCAGTAATTTCCTGAGTGTATTACTATTCATAATGCAGTATGTGATGGCTGTAACGTTTCAGTCTTTGGATTACAATAATCTTAAAGTGTGACATTCAAAATGAAAGCTAGTTGGTGGTAATTTCATTTGGTGATGTTTATTATGCTGTTCAGGATGATAGTAACTTTTACAGTCTAAGGGTGAAATATTACAGCACATTCATGTGTACATACAGAACCTCATGACCAGATAAAACAAGTTTACAATATTCATTTTGTCTAACTAGCATCAATTTGGCCTGATCTGAAGAAAAAAAGTCATTTACCAACATAAACCTCAAGAATGCAAGATTCTAGTCAAATAAAATTTTAACAGCTGTATAGACAAAAGCAGATCAATTATTTGCCAAAGCCGAAGGCTGAGGCATTAATGACTGATCTGCGAGAGAATGACAAATCACAATAATTTGTTTTGCAATAGCCAAGTTCATTAATTGTTTTATCATTTTGATCACCCAATACTGCTTAGTGTACGAAATGCTTTTTATAAGAACTTTAAAGCCAAATCTCAACGTGCAATCAGACTCCATTCATGCGAAAGTATTCTTATAATCTTCACACCCTCTTATGTTATTCTTCGCGCCAAAACCGCTTTAAATGCTGTAATTTGCATGATCTTTTTATATTTTCCTTGATAATGGAGTCATGACTACTCCGAAACGTCGGATTTTATCGTTCGTTTTTACAGTTTTATGTTTTAAGAAATCTCTTTTAATTAGATCACCCAATTTGTTTTATTTTTCTTGGTGTTATCGCTCTTATTTTTCGATTAGACAATTAAGATCACTCACAGACAATTTTGGAAATCAGGCTGCCATTATTGTAAAGGACAGGAGAGGAACAATATTATTCGCAGCAAAACAACTTTGCACTGTTGTGCGTATGAGCAGAACTATTCATAGGTTATTCACGGGTGACGTGGTGTGCTCTCGGTCAATGATTGAAAAGGAAGAAAAAAAATGCATCGAATGATAATATCAATAATAATTATGCACAGTAATTAGCAAAAAAAACTTAAAATATGCCATTTGGTCATTGGTTGAATTTTTTATTATTATTTCAGCTTGGAATTGTTCAGAATGACAGGTAAGTCAAAATCTTAATTTCCTACTGATAACCGAAAACACAGGCATAATTATTCGACTAGTGGTAACTCAACAGACTGCAGTGTATGACTATACATGACTGTATGGTCTAAACATGCAGTTCATCGTAAATTAGAATTGCAACTTAAGTCGGTACAAGAACTACAGTAACAGAAATAATGACTACCTGCGTCTCCATTAATTTATACAATAAAGATGTACATGTACCTTTTTTTATACAAAAGGTTTACTCGAGGCTGCAAATAACAGCCTGTCATCAGACAAATGTCCAGTAAATTTGGCATTTTGACTGGTGAAAGAATGATCTGTAAAGCATTGAAAACTTTCCATAGTTAGCTTTCAACACCAGTCACTTTTAAGTAAAGATAATTATAAACCATGCAGAACAAAATTCTCTGACAAGACTGGCTTCTTGACAGGTCAATATTGTCCCTGGCCAGACAACAATTGAATGACTTGCTTAGAGAAGAAAATTGTTTGTAGGCTTGTTTATTTTTAAAAACATCATGGGATGCACACCAGCATCTGCTCAGTTTCAAAATCAACCATTAGTGGCAGCAGGGTGGGTAGTGGTGAGAGTGTGTGCATCCCACCAGGGTGACGCGCACACTTTTCTGGGGTCAAACACCATGTGTGGACTAAGCTTGTTGTTGATTCCCACCCCTGGTTCGAGGATTTTTGTCTGGGAAGTCCAGTTTTGCTCAATCCACAAAAACCAACATTTTGAAATTCCAATTCAACCAGAAACAGTTGGAAGTAAGAACCACTTTGTGGAATTCTGCTGAAATTTCTATTTAATTAAAATTCCTTTATTAATTTACTATAAAATATGTACAACATACGCTATGGAAGAACATATAGTTAAGAGAACCGGATGAAAACAAAGGTCAAATGTTTACATGCAATGATCATTCATTGGTACTTACTTTCTGACAACCTTTGTACTGCACAGGGATCAGCCACCAGCTGCAGAAAACCTGCAAGTAAGTTATCATTTACTGTTAAAATTTAAGAATAACAAGTATGTTTACATGTAAATGCCCATGTTTACAATTTCATGATGGCTTGGGTTTAGTTCACAGTTAACAGAGCAGAGTCAGTTTAGTATATGTTTGTGTAATGCATTAAAAGAAAAGTATCATGAGAATTTTGATCTTTTTTGTTCAAAGTCATGCTACAATACCTTTACTTATTTACAAAATAATACTAAAATGCTAAGAGAGTGAAATCAACCAATTCTTGAATGAGGAACAATTTTATTAATCACAGTCTGTTCTAGTCCATTTTGGAGATGAAAATAGACCCAGTCTGTGATATGACTAGGGACACTCATCTACAGTTTTGGTACATTTTGTGGTAATTTATCACAAAACTGGACCATTATTTTCTGGTTTTGTTAATATGTACAAAAACAATTTTTTGGTTTTTGAAATGACACCAAATCCCCTTTTAAGTTAAAGTGTACATGCATAAATAATTATGTATTTGATAGGCCAGCCTAAGAACAAATTAAACAATTATTTTTGGTTTTTAATTCCAGGAGTTTCTCCAAAATTAACAATAGGAGCACTCACAAATTTAATATGAGGAAAAAGTAACATTTATTTACTTAAATATTTGATATGGCTGGATCTGTGAGTGGGCAAGATGAAGCAAATGCTACACTCTGATTCGCTACCCGTGCGGGCATGATACATGTACCTCCATCTTGCCCGCTGTATTCCAGTACAATTATGGCCACATAATTCCTTTATTGACCAAGCATTAGCTTGTTCAGTGAAGAAGGCTGATATTGGCCAACTTTTTTCTGTCAAAGCAGCTTAATATTTCCCTACTTGTTCTGTTTTTGTGAGTTTAAGGGCCTCAATTTCATCTCAACAAACAAAAATTTATTAGACATACGAACAAATTTCATGAAAGTATTAATCAGTCAAGGAGTTGAAAAAAAAGGAAAGAAAAGGAAATCAGGGCTTCAAACCTGATCATATAGCATACTTGTCCAATACTCTGACAAATGTATGCATTGCATTGTACTGTAATACATTGTGACGTATTGTGCCATTCTAGAATGTATTGTTAAACTATTGTTATGGTCATATAATACAATACAATGCTATGCATAAATTTATCCGAGTATTGGACAACCTTCATTTTTAGAACAAAGGAGTAAAAAAATTTGTATCCCTTGTGACACACAGCCTGTTCACTAAAGCATGAACAATGTATGTATGTACATTAATTTTGTACTTAATGTACTATACTTTGAAATTTGTTCTGCCGCATTCACTCATTCCCAGGATTCCCTCATTCTCTCTGTCAAATATCATGCACTGTCTTTATTTTTTAAAAACACAGGTATGTTTAAGGAATACATGTTAGGCCTACTTTATTGACCTTTTGTGTGGGACAATGAAGCTCACAATGCCTGCGTTTATTTATTGTTTTCATAGGAATGGCAGATATCTGAAATGGGAAACCCTGTACGTCTTTGTACAGAAGATTAGTAAGTTGACAGTTAGGCCTCAAGTGGCCACTGAATGAAACACCAATCAACACATGTATAGTTGAATGTTCCTGCATGAGCAACCAGTCTCTTGTAAGGGAACATCTCCGGCCAGGCTTTATGCGACCACTTTCAGTAATATTTTGAATTCTCAGTCAAATACTGTATTTGTATGACTACTTTGTTAATGAGTTTGAGATTTAGAAATTTCTTTTGTTTTGTATCCCTGGTGTCACCAACCCTGCAGGGGGGAGGGGGGTACTCTGCAAATTTTTTGGGTGGGGGTGTGCCGCTAGGACTCTGAGACCCTCAACTTATACTAGACCATTTTAGCTGCATTTTGCAACCCTATTCTAGACTAAACGCCAAAAAAACATACCCTATCCTAGACCTATTCCAGACTCACTATTTTCCAGAAACTCGTTCACTATCACAGGGGTCAGTAAAAATGCCCGCTACTGCCCGCCGTACCAATTTTTAAATGCCATTTGCCAGTAAACCTTGTCTACACTGAATTCTTCATGCAACTGATCATTTTTGCAGAAAATGATACCCTATTCTAGACCAAAAATCTCTGATTACTTTACTTTATCCTAGACTAAACTGCCTGAAAACCATACCCTTCACAGCAGCACATACCTATATAGCTCACATAAAATACAGTGGGAGTACCCCAGTTACCCCCCCCCCCCCCCCCCCCTTGGGTTAGCAACATCTGAGAAAAGTGACGTGACAAGAAAATACATTTCAAGCAAACAACTCTTAAGTTTGGATTTTTTTCAAGAAGTTTAATTTAAAGATGACACAATGATTACACTGGTGCATAAGCCGCACTTTTTTGCCCAATATTTTTGTTCAAAATCGAGGGTGCCACTTATCTATGGGAACATCTGCAAAAGGTTATCGTACTCTCCGGTGATATAAGTTGACCAGACTTTTTGAGCCTCGAAATTAAGATTTTATTTATTAGAGGTGTAAAACGTGGAACAAAAATTCTGTAACCATAGATGATGTAGAAAAGTGAGTCTTGTCTGTCTATAAACAGTGTGGCCAAAGCGCCTACAAGACCGAAAATAAAATTGAACAATCCGCATCGAACACGTATTAAAACAAGCGGCCATATTGGTTAACCTTAGTAACCAGGCTAAATAAAAACATGTGCTCAAGAAATTTGCATGGTTACCAAGCTTGTTTTGGCCTGAACGAATGGCGGGCAAATGTATCCTGGGCAAACGAACCTGACTCGTCCCCAGTCGTCTTTCTTAGCAAGACGCGGGAGACGCGCGTGGGGGAAAGAAGCGAAACGAGGAGCCAATTCTCTGATTTTCGTTTTTACTTTATAAAAACTTTTTTTTTCAAAAAATAATAATTAATTTGAGCTTCGAAACTCGGGGTGTGTCTTATCTCCCAGCGTACAACATCGAACGTTCGGTTTTCGAACTCAATCGAACTCTTTTGTTCGATTGAGTGCGATGGAGTTTGGCCATCGAACAAATTCGAACTCACAAAAAAAAAATCGAACGAAAGAGTTCGATTAAGTTCGGTCATCGAACAAACTGGAACTCACAAAAACAAAATCGCAAATCGAACAAAATCAAACGTTTGATTTTTTAACTCTTTGTGACAAGTACGTAAATTCATCCAGCGTTGAAACAACCAAGGCAATGTGAAGTCTTGTTTCTTTTATTATTTCCATATTCTGAGTTTATTCTTATTATCAGATATATACATGTATATTCCCTGTGAAAATGTCACTGTGTTGATTGTTTACCAAGGAAAAAGGCTTTTCTGTCCACAGAACGGCTGCAAATCTTGATCATCTCGGCAATCATCTCGATCCTCTTTATCCATCGCAGCAAATGCACATCAATGTTAAGCTGCAGGGGGGGGGGGGGGGAGGCCGGGCATAGGCGGGGATTTGAACTCAGATCATTTTTTCTGTTTAATTGCCCGACCCCAGGGACGTTATCACTGGTCAAAAGAGTGCAAATTCTCCATCCCCCCCCCCCCCCCCCCAATTCCAGAAAAATGTCAAGGCATTGGTCAAAGAAGAAGCAACAACTTCAAAATGTAAATAAAACACTCATGCAACTTACACTGAAATTTCATCATTCAAGTTATCGAGGCAAGATCAACTTTGAATCTTATTCGTGTCGACAATTTGGATGTCGAAGTTGCTCCCACAACCTCAGGGAAGGTTTGAGGCAGGACAATCTGAGGCCCATTGCCAACATTCTTTGTACCAAGCATGAATTATCAACAGTTTCGGCCGCGTATTATGGTCACGGTTTTAGTCATGGTTATGATCAGTTCACCATCAAGACTCGAGACACTGTTTTCAAGGTCCCTGTTTTCTGTGATTTTGAATAAAGAAAAAAATCATTCTACTAATTCATGTGATCTTTCTGTTGTCAATGATGAATGCAAGCCAAAGGACACGTTATCCAGATTCTGCTTTCCCCATCGCTGCTTAGTGCTCTCGAGGAATACGAAAAAATTGCAATGATTGTATTATTTTCTACTTTTCCACCTAATCATCGAAATTTTATAAGCCACCGCTTGTGTCGCAGTGCGAACTTTGATTCCAGCCCACCCTGGATCCAGAGGTCCGTTCTCTGAATATCATGAGTGAAATTAACCGCATAAACCTCTGGGTAATTCCAGCCGTGGTGTAGTCAGCATTTGCTTTTGGTTCGAAAGATGTTGAGTGCACAACTCTGAGAAGAACACAAGTAACCATAAAGTTACGTTTAAAATAAGTCAAGGTGGACATATGCCATGTGCCGTTTCTGTGAAAATAGATTAAAGTTTTACGTGTTTACCGGATCGATTTCGGACTCTTTATTTTGTATTTTAGCTCAAAGTTCGATTCCCGAACTCAATCGAACTAAATCGAACCATGACCGTTCAATTTCATTCGATTTAATTCGATTCGGTTTGATTTGGTTCGGACATCAAACTCACAAAAATTTTTTCATTCAATTTTGTTCGATGGCCAAACTACATCAAACTCTTTCGTTCGATTGAGTTCGATGGGAAGTTTGTTCGATTTCGTTTGATGTGATATGCCAGGCTTATCTACGAGTGCAGCTTATACACCGGTGTTCACGGGTACAATGAGCAAATACACTGGACTGTACACCAGATTTATTGCACTCATGCTGATAGTACTTATAGACTTCAAAAATTATGTATCATGTACATTGTAACACAACAAAATTTTGCCAACTAGTACAGGTATTAATGTTTTTATAATGTGCTTGTTATTGAATAACAATATTATTGCAAATGTTTCAAAGCTGATGCCCCTTTTCCACTGGAAAATGGACGTCAATCAGACATGTACCATCTTGGACTTTTTACCCAAGACACAACATGATAGCATACATGACATACTAAAACAGGTTTGCATGAAGATAGCTTGTTTTGGCCAAACAGATGACACAACAGTATGAATTTTTATTTTACATATGATTTTGGAAGCAATGTTTAACTGTTCAACAAGACTTTCATGACAACAGTTAAGTTATTTTTGTGCTCAGGCACCAATCTATTTGTAAAATTACTTAGACAGTTCAGGAATTTGGCCAATTTATTGCTTTTAATATTGTTAATAATATTATTATAGTTGAAATATGCAAGTACAAGATGTTTGTACCACATTTCAAGCACAATTACTTAATTACAAATTTAGGGACAAATTTCATTATGGACCTGCTCAGTCTACAAATAATGGATTATTCTTGTTTTCAGTGGAACACATCAAGGACCTGCAGCTGATGGATGGGTAGGCCTAACTTTTGTTTCTATCCCTTATTCCTTGAAGCCAATAACAAACAAGTCTAAGACCCAGATGATAAGTACATGTAGATTACTGTTTCTACTTTGGCGTTACACCTTTTGCCCTTCATTACCAGGAAATAAATTTTCAAGGGCGTCAATGCACTAACATGTATTTTAATTAATGTGTTATTGTTTTGGCTAAGAAAACAATCAGTATTTACAATTTTTTGCATGGTCATTATAAGCCAGAAATATATTTGCATCAGCATTTTAATGAAAACAACATTCCTAAGTGGTAAAGAAATTTCATTTGCCTTGCACAAAGAAAATTTCAATTGGAAAAGAGTTGTTTTTCTTCAATTTTACGGTTTCTACAAGATTTTGAAGTCTTAAATTCAGAAACAAAGTTGTACAAATTGTTCTCAAAGAAGTCAAATGTCCAATACATAAGCCATGATTAAACTGCGATTTCTCAACTTGCCATTATGTATGAGCATGGTAAACAGTTGGTAAAAAACAAGAAGTCAATGAATTGTGTTCTGCTAGAAAAATAGGAGATTATGAACACTGTTACTGTCAAGGCATTTGCACAGCATTGGTTTAATTGCAAACCTAACTACATACATGTACCACGCTGCCCAACAACTTGCATAAAGTTATTGAAAGCCAGATTATTTATTTAGAAATATGTTTATAATATGAACATTAACTACATGTAGGTTGTCATTGAAATTTTAGCAAACAATTTTTAATCAAACAATCAAACAAGGCAAATGAATTTCTATTCCCTCTTAGAAATGTTATTCTATAATATTTTATTGCTGTTGTTGAATAATTGTCTTAATGAAAAACACCATGGAGAAAAAAAGGATTGTTTGTTTTTCTAAAATGCATCACACATTCATTTTAACAAATGATTTTTAGACACTTGTACATGAATAATGAAAATTTATGTTCTGGTAATGAAGGGCGTAATAATTTTCTCTTCAGTCAATATTCATAATGATTGGGAAAGGACATTCATTTGTTTATCATTTTGTAAAAGAGATTTTTTTATTGAGTGGCAACCAATCAATATTGTAGTCGGTTGTGTCAATAACACCAAAACAAATCATTTTAATGCAAATAACATTCATTTATCTAATAATATACATGAAAAAATTATTCGATTCTGATTGGCTAAGAGCAGTGCAGTTCAAGTGTAACACCAGTGCAAAAAGTGTAACACCGGTGCAAAACGTTCAACACCAGTGTAAATTACAAATAAAAAAAATTGATGCAAAAATGTTTTGCAAAAAACAAAATTTTGCAATATGCTCGCCATATAAACATCGTGGTATGTAGGTTTGCATGAACCTAAACCATTGAGAGCACTTTTCTTGCTGTAACATTGTTCACATTTCTCCTCCCTGCACCTCGTCTTTTTAACCCACTTCTGATGAAACACACTTTCTCACGTACTTGACTTCCAAAATTAAACCCCTTGGCCCCCTCCAAAACGAATTATCCCCCCCCCCCCCCCCCCTGCTTCCTCAACACATATACACACACATGTACTGTATGGACACACCTCTTAAACACAACACAGTCACTCAATGCCAGATAGTGTACACTAAGACTGCTTCTTAACCAACATGTAGGGTGGTGATGCCCTGTGAAGACTGAATTCAAGTCTACATGTAGCTTCCATTATTTTTGTCTTCAAGATGTAATTTTATAACAGACTAAATTTAATAATTATTTGTTGTAAATGTAAGTCATTACATGTAACTATAAGGTTAATTTGTATCATTTTTTTTTTGATAAAGACTATTATTGCTGTGCATGTATTTTGTTAACTTTGATACATTAATTTTATGATGCCAGTGACTCAAGTAGTTAAGACCTGGGTCAGGCTTTAATCAGGAAAAACAGTTTATTCGTGATACAGTAACTTTAACACGGGGCATGGAACTGAATCGAAATTTGACACACAGAAAGGTCTTGTCGTCCTTAACATTTTTAAATATGGTAATTAAGCTTTCCCATAAGTCACGTGACATGTCACGTGGCCATTTTTCTTAAAATAGCAAATATTTGACGAATTGGTGACAGGTTTAAGATAAAACATAAAATAAAAACACTTTTCTGATGCAGATTAAATATTTCCAGCCCTTCACGTTTGGAATGATCATCCATTGTTCTCCAAAAAAATTTTGTGAGGAAAAAGTCATTTTTAAGTCCAAAATTCAACCTTTGATTATCTATAACTGTAATTTAAAAACTCGAGACTTGTCACGTGACCAAACTTATGCGTTAAGGCAGAAGAAGACGTCAAGATTTACATTCAAGGAAAATTTCAACCTGGCTTAGGCAATCAAGCCAAGATATTAAGTGTCAACCATATTTTCGTAACAGACTTTAAACCCAGGCCTTAAACTGCTTGAGGATCAGGTTAACCTTTATTGGGTTATTCCAGAAAAAATCCACACCCCCCGACGGATGGCAAGATTTTTTGACCCCTCCAAATCGGCTGATACTTTTTACCTTTCTCTGACAATTTCAATGTTGCTGGCAAAAACTCGGACAAGAGCTTTGTTGCAAGGTACCGAAGCACACTTCCGGTTACGTTAACCACTGACTTTCTCCATATTAGAGTTGTATTTTCTACCTTTCATCCGATTTATTCTCTATGAATAATGTGGAACCGACGAAGTTAAACCTGAACTAATTGTTTTGAACACAAAGTGTTCTCTTCAAAATCGACCCCTGAGGAAGGATTTTTAGGTCCAGACCCCCCCTCCCGCCTGGATTTCCAGAGCCCTCAACCCCCCCTCCCACGAGAATTTCCAGCATGCCATCCGTCGGGGGGGGGGGGGGGGTGGATTTTTTCTGGAATAACCCATTTTATAAAAAATGAATTTGCTCTTCATTTAACTTGTTAAGTTTAAGGTTATCCATCACTATAATAATAAAAAATTTAATTTTGAACAACATTACAACCTTATAATGATGACTAGTTGGGAGAAAATATACTCTGACTCTGACCAATACAGGGAATTTCTCTGAACACCGTTGTTATAAAGCCATAATGTCATCATAAAACCAAATTTAGTTTTATATCACAACTCAACTGTTTTTCGGCATATTAAAAGAAAGCAAAACTGATTAAAACATTTGATTAAAACAGAAATTCTAACTATATTTGTGAAGTGTTGAACACCAAATTTTGTACACATTATCAGATTTTTGTTTTCAAAAAAAGGTTATCAAAAATCGTAACTGTGTTTGCAAGGATCACCATAACAAAATAGAAGCACCGGATCCTGTAGTGAAGGATCTAATCAGCATAAAAATGAAGAACAGTATGATATAAAAGCAAGGCTGAATAAACGGTTCGGAAATTGTATTAATTTTGAATCCAATATTTTGAAAGGCATAGCCTTTCTTCTTCAGGGTCTTACAGGTTTTATAAAAAAAAACCTGTAAGACACTGAAGAAGAAAGGCTGTGCCTTTCGAGATATTGGATTCAAATACAATTTCTGTACCGTTTAATCAGCCTTGCTTTTATATCATATCAAAAAACAGAATTTCCATGCTCATAAAAACAAAACCAAATCAACCAAACATCTTTAAATTGAGTTTTCCAAAGTTCCAAACATCGACAATTAAAAATAGTAACTTACTGAGTTTTCGGTCTTTCTGCGTGTACTGATACTCATTAGAGTTTTTCTGTATCCTCTGTTTTTCAAAGGCCTCTGTGTTTCAGTGACTGAGCACATTAACATATTATGAATGAAGTCACCGTAGCGTTAAATTGTTACGTATTGTAATTTCTTGTTGCTGATTATTTGATCTCGAATAATATAATACGAGCAAAATGATTCCACCACTACCAACGTTTATTTTTTCAATTCTTGCCTTTGTGGTAGAATATTTACGAATTTTACAGGCTACATTTTTTCATGGAATTATTCCTCCGCCGCCCCTACCACTCAACGCTCTTTTGACAGTTATTGAACAATTTCTCAACCTCTGTTCACGGCTGATTGTTCCAATCCATCTGATTATCAGACGTCACTACGATGGAAATCGTTGGGTGATAGCTGTGGAGTGAAGCATGTGGAGTACATTGGTCATACGTCCTGAACACTTCTGGCTTTTAACAGGCGAGAGCCCAGGTAGTTTAACGCAAGTTGTTGAAAGAATTGGTCCTGACATCAAAGCGCGCGTGCGAAACCTTGGAATCCACTTAGGCGTGTCAGAAGAACGCGACCCAATGCTCTTTGCCTTCACGACAGGATTCTACTTACATTTATATGGCTACGACAATACCACACTCTAACTACTCTTGGACAGATGTTCAGTGTGTCGGCAAGCAATGTTTATGACACGGTCTTCACAATTATTCCAATTTTATTTGAACATTACGTTGATAGGTACTTGACATGGAACGATGAAGATTCGTGGAATAATCAACGCGGGGAATTCGAGGAGTTTCCAAACGCCGTGGGAGCTATTGATGCATTTCCCGTCCAAATTAGCAGGCCCACAGGTGATGCCCAGCGTTTATATAATAGACGAGACCGAGGATATCATTTCCTCAATTTTCACGTTGTCATAGACAACGATGGTTTTTACCAGTTTTCAGGAGGCGGGTATCTGGGACATGCGACTGATGCGGCATCATACGAGCGCCTGCCGAGCATGGGCTACGAGCAGCAGCTTCACCTCCCCCGCAACGCCTATCTTCTAGCGGACGGCAGTTATCCATCAGTTAACCCGCTAGTGACACCGTTCCGGAGACCAAGAGGAGGCAGACTGGATGGTATACGCTATCGCGCTAACCTAGAGTTAGGGAGGGCAAGGATTAGGGTTGAGCACAGGATTGGCGATGCAAGAGTATATCATGCTGTACCAGGACGGTCTGGTAGATATCGAGGGCATAGATATTTTGTACCTGTTGTTGTGAACGTTGTCCTTGCAATTGTTAATCAACGCCGTCAATTGATAAGAAATATCAGATTGACATTTTTAGTTCATGAAATGTAAACAATGACCTTGAGTCATCAGTTATCATTTAATTTCAGATCAGTCCAGAATAATGTGAAATATGAAGAGGCAGTGAGTGAGAATATCAGACTTTAATAAACCAACTAGTGGGCAATCACAAATCCTGCACTCTGATTGGCTGAGCTACTTCTAGGCTATATGTTATAGCCTACTGTAGCGCCGAAAATGATCAAACATCAACCTTTTGTGTTGTGAAAAGTGAACGAGAGGGCCTAATAAACCGACCGCCACAGGGAGCCCATCAGAAAGCCCGGGACTAATCAAAAATAATTGTTTTAAAGGTATAATTTATTAAAGGTAAAAATTACTTTTAGTAGTTTTTTTCACTACCTTTTCCCATTATTTCTGAATGTCAAAATTTGGCCAACTAGTTGGTTGATACTAAAACAATAGCCCATTCGTGGTAGATGACTCAATTGTTACTAAAGTCATATAGTCGTATCTGGAGAAATAAAACTGAACAACTGACCTCAGTTTAATATATGTTTATTTTGCTCACATCATGTTTATGGATAGGCTGAGTGTGGCTATGATAGTTAGACTAACTGAAACGCATTTTATCTTAACTTGAAACATTAACGTGAATATGGCACGCAATATTGTTGTTCAAATTTCGCTGACCCATAATTTGAGTTCTTGAGTAACTAACAATGTCTCGCGGGGGTCAATTCTTACGTTCAGCGGCTAGTCTGTGGATTCATCACTGTCACTCGACGACTGGGATGATAACTCCAATCCCTGGCTCTGGGCGCTTTCTTTTAAATATTTCATGTGTAGCTTTGCGGCTTTTAAACCTACCGCCATCAGATTCCCAGCCCGTTTGGTCAAATTGTCGAGTCGCTTTGGCAGCGGTTTCTCGCGTTCTTTGGATTTCCCCTTTGACACCTTCTTGTTTTTCGGTGCTGCCGGAATAGCACCAGCTAGAGGCTGTTGCTCAGCGTCACTGCCATCGGCTGCACTTAGATCATCTACATCAAATATTGCTGCAGCTGCCTCGACCTGCTCTTCGTTTCCTACACTCGACTCTCCGGGACACTCAACAACTTCGTCCAAATCGGCGGCTTGGTGCTCTTCTAAGTTTAAAAGGTCGCTAGCTTCAGCTTGTTTGTTGGTTTTCATCGCAAGAATGACATTTTCAGCTGTCACGCTTGGTCCGGATCAATTATATTTCTCTCCTCCCTCGCTCTAACTTCTTGTGAATTCTTGACTTTGCGCCCAATGTTGCCAAGCCTGCTTCGAACACTTTTGATTCCCTCCCCCTGAACGGCACACTCGTACTTCTTAGCAACATCGGGAGGCAAGAGCTCTTTATGACGAGCAATAACGGACAGGATTTGCTTCCAATCATTCCCCTTCTTTTCCACAGCTTGTCTGTAAAGGGTACGCTCAGCCTCAGTTATGGCATTCTTTCTCTGTCCAGTTTTCTTTCACTTTTTCTGGCCTTCAAAAGCGAAAAAGGACCCATTTTAAAACCAGTTAATATTTTAAGTTATCTGCGCGATAGGCAATTTTTAGAAACTGTTTTGGTGGTCCTTACCTGCGAAATAGCGCTCAAATAAACAATCGGGATCTTGTTCTTCCGACATTCTAGAACGTCACGAGGAAACTAAATAAATTATAAAACACAGCGCGTTCACGCTTCGCCGCTTTAGCTCGTGCCCAATGAACAGCGCGTTGACAGGTCCTTTGTCCGATTATCGTAATTTGCATGTGAAAAAACATACCCTTTGTTTTTTAGACTTAAAAACAGAGGATACAGAAAAACTCTATTGTCTTCTGTTGTGTGTGAGGTATTGTGTTTTTGGTCATGTTTTGCATTTGTGTTGTTGTTCTTTGTTCCTTTTGTTTTACATCATCTGTGCTCCAGTACACACAGAAAGAACCTGAGTTTTTCACCCAAATGTTTTCAGAAATATGATTGCTTATTCAGGGATTACAAATATACCAAATTTAGCGTATTTTACGTCAAAAATTCATCCGTGACTCCAAAGAATTCCTAAACGGAGTCATTTTGACTCCAGAGTAGAGTCCAGAAATATTCAGCAGAATTCTACATGTATTTTCTGCCAGCCAAAATTAATTAATTAAAAAAATTGTTAGATTGTTAATGAAACAATACAAAATTGAAGGTATTGGCAGTCTTGTAGCAACATTTGTTTGTTAAAATTAATTAAGTTTGTCCATAGTCATTTTGTGTTCTATGGGACTGCTTTTTTTAAGCTACATGTACCATGTTTGAAGGTAAATCTTTTTGGTCAGTGGTTCTCCTTCACCCACATACTTCATGTAATGGTGCTATGCTGGTCACAGATCGTTTCCTTTTTGTTTTACGGTTTTATTCACAAACACGATCTCTTACATGTAGTTCTCACCACAATCTGGATCAGTTTTGTTAACTCTCCTTTTAAAAAACACCAAATCTGATAGATTACACAACCATTAATTTAAAGATAAACAACGAGTGACACATGATTGGCTCGCTAAATTACTAGGCTAATCTCTTTGAACATAACTGCGGAAATCGCTAAATGGACTAATGGACAACTTAACTTTTGCCGTAATCAACAAAAACGGCGGCTAATTATACTCAATGTTCAATCAGTAGGTGTAACTCTTAAGCAATACAAAGTTTACTGCTGTCCGACAAAAATGGCATCCTTGTCCTTGAAAAAAATATCTCCCAGAAACATCACAGCAGGCTCCCAAAAGGAAATTCGAAATGGCAAAAAGAATTTAGTTGTCTTCGCTTCATCCTTCCTTTTTCAACCTGTTTTACCTAAAGAATTACACTGTATGGTCAGAAATATTACTTGTACCAAATGATAAATCCTATGGTTTATACTCCTCACCTACATTGTGTTACTGTACCAAATTACTGAAATGTTCAAGTGCTGTCATAGCTCCTGTTCTTACAGAGATACTTAATACATCTATCAGATTAGGGACTTATCCATCAAAGCTCAAAATTGCTAAAATTACACCAGTATTTAAGAGTGATGACGATACGGATGCAAACAACTACAGACCTATCTCTTTACTTTCAAATTTCAATAGAGTATTTGAGAAAATAATTTACAACAGATTGACAAGCTATATAAAGAAACACGAACTTTTGTATTCCTCGCAGTACGGCTTTCGTAAGGGGCATTCAACCCAACATGCAATACTGGCCATTGTTAATCAGGGTTCTCCAGAGAAATTAGACTATGTACCTGGCTGTAAATTGAAAGTAAGTGGCACCTGGCACTCAAGTGCCCAAAGGGCATGAGTATCTAGGGGGGTCTGGGGGCATGCTCCCCAGAAAATTTTTAAAAATGAAGACGTTTTTCGGAGAGGCATTCTGGTGCATTTTGGGGACAACAGAGATGAAAAATCATTTCATTTTCAGCCAGTTTTGAACCTTTTTATTATTCACTGAAAAAAATTATTGCTACCCTTAATATGCTTTATAATTTATACTAGAGAAAAACATTATGGCCCGAAAGAAATCACTTTTGTTTTATCTTATGGCTATGAAGGATTTGTTTTTATAGCCATACAAGTGTCGGGAAGAAAATAGGACGGATTTATCCTAGCTTATCTTCACACCAAATATTTTCTGACTAGCTGGCATCCCCAGGACGAGTAGACGGCAATTTTCGCCTGTCACTTCATATTCAAAACACATCCCGCTCATACAAAGCCTTTGAGCTGACAGCAAACTCTGTCTGAGTCACGTAGGGGGTCTATCTATTTTTAGCAATTGGGCGCTGCGCTATTGGTTAAATTTTTATTTTCCTTTGCCTCAAAATATGATAATGAATTTGAGACAATGGAACATAAAAATTAAACTGGTTTGAAAATTTTCAAACCAAAGAAAAATTTGAACCACAACATATAAACATGTATCATAAAAGTAGTGTTCCAACCTGTTCTCGAATGCTGCATCTGTACTGTACATATCAAAACCAGCTTGTGTGCCTTTGGCCAAATTGATTGATGAACAAGAGTATATCCAATGGCTCTGCTAAATGATCTAAAACAAAAAAAGGAACCACTCTGAGACCACATATACATCTAAGCACAAAATTGCAATTCCCATTTTACCAGTATTAACAACTTTTCTTGCTTTAGAACCACATAATTGTTTGGCAGTAAATGGGACTAAGGTCACTGGGTGTACCCTGGAATAAACTAAGGGTGGCAGTGACACACCCTGTAAAACATAGTATAAAGGGGGTGGCAGCACCACACCCTCCACACAGATGGTAGAAGGGGTGGCAGTAATACACCCTGCATATAGACAGTAGTAGGGGTGGCAGCAACACACCCCGCCAGTACAGCACTGGATGAGCAAACAAGTGTAGGGCATGCCACACCTGGTGAAATGCAGTAAAACTAAGAGTGTGGCACATGCCATACCCGGCTAGTGTAAGGCTAAGGTGGGGTCAACATCCCACCCAGCCTGGTACATGCAGCGCTAAGTGGCAGGTGTGCACCCAAGGATGTAGCCAAGCTTTACTGATGATGGGAGGGTGAGATAGGAGTATTAATAGAAGGAGTGTGGCAATATGCACTATAGTTATAATAAATCAAAGGCTCCTACCAGCCAATTTGTGAATACAAAACAACCATCAGATCCTTCCCTCTCCTACATGTTTTGCTCCACCGACCTCCCCCCTGCCCACCCTCTGTGTCCTCCAACTCTCAACCCTCCCCTCCCTTCAATGCCGTCCCTCATGGGTAAGGTCTAGACAAAAAAAAACATGGCAATGCAACACTGAAGTTACAAAAACAATCATCAGGTAAACAAAATGTCATGACAGAATATAACCTTAGAAAAATACCGGTAGTTCTTAGTGAGCAGTAAAATGTGCAGTGATATGAGGAAGTAGACGGCACTTAGATAATTGAAGCTTGCAACACGAAAATATCTTGCTTGAAACAGTCACACAGCTAGGTTGTAACATGTGTTACATTGGACGGCAACTTAATCAGCTTACATGTAGCCTTTGACCTGACCTGACCTGACATATGACCTACATGTATACAATAATATAAAGTGACCGTTGAGCCACCTCATCTAGGTAAATGTCACTGTACGTTATCTGACCCTATGGTCTAAAATGATGACCTTGTGGTCTAAAATGAAGACCCGCATAAATAATAAACAATGTTTATGTCTAAATTCAAAACCAAAACAAGTTAGCGTTACGCGATAGCCAGTTGAGCGTGCAATTGTGATCATTCCCAGCTCGTATGATGTTTCATGATTGATGATTTTCAGTCTAGGATCTTAGACAGCTTAGTTTTCGACGTTCTACCACCCGCTTTGGACACAGCAAAAGTGTAAAGTGACTCCCTCCACTGTTTTTGTTTACAAAAGAACCTAATAATTTCATTTTTTTAAAGCAAAGAAGCTCGGAAATCACGATGTGTTGTCGTGATTTGCAAATCTGTAGTTTGCGAAATGACACACTGTATAAACGAAAGAGATGACTATCCTTTGAAAAAATACGATTTTTGTTTAATTGTTTAATTGCAGATCTGCATTTTGTTTCATTTCGTTCCCCAAATTACAGTAAGCTCACATATGCATATCGAACTAGGGAGTCTTCGTTTTAGACCACAGGGTCTTCGTTTTAGACCACAGAGTCTTTGTTTTAGACCATGGGGTCTTCGTTTTAGACCATAGGGTCTTAGTTTTAGACCAAAGGCTCTTCGTTTTAGACCATAGGGTCTTCGTTTTAGACCATAGGGTCTTCGTTTTAGACCATGGAGTCTTCGTTTTAGACCACAGGGTCTTCGTTTTAGACCACGGGGTCTTCGTTTTAGACCACGGGGTCTTCGTTTTAGACCACGGGTCTTCGTTTTAGACCATAGGGTCTTCGTTTTAGACCAA